>JAPJYX010000012.1:33002500-33314803 GCA_030503985.1 Himalopsyche tibetana | reverse complement strand
ACCTAACCTAACCTAACCTAACCTAACCTAACCTAACCTAACCTAACCTAACCTAACCTAACCTAACCTAACCTAACCTAACCTAACCTAACCTAACCTAACCTAACCTAACCTAACCTAACCTAACCTAACCTAACCTAACCTAACCTAACCTAACCTAACCTAACCTAACCTAACCTAACCTAACCTAACCTAACCTAACCTAACCTAACCTAACCTAACCTAACCTAACCTAACCTAACCTAACCTAACCTAACCTAACCTAACCTAACCTAACCTAACCTAACCTAACCTAACCTAACCTAACCTAACCTAACCTAACCTAACCTAACCTAACCTAACCTAACCTAACCTAACCTAACCTAACCTAACCTAACCTAACCTAACCTAACCTAACCTAACCTAACCTAACCTAACCTAACCTAACCTAACCTAACCTAACCTAACCTAACCTAACCTAACCTAACCTAACCTAACCTAACCTAACCTAACCTAACCTAACCTAACCTAACCTAACCTAACCTAACCTAACCTAACCTAACCTAACCTAACCTAACCTAACCTAACCTAACCTAACCTAACCTAACCTAACCTAACCTAACCTAACCTAACCTAACCTAACCTAACCTAACCTAACCTAACCTAACCTAACCTAACCTAACCTAACCTAACCTAACCTAACCTAACCTAACCTAACCTAACCTAACCTAACCTAACCTAACCTAACCTAACCTAACCTAACCTAACCTAACCTAACCTAACCTAACCTAACCTAACCTAACCTAACCTAACCTAACCTAACCTAACCTAACCTAACCTAACCTAACCTAACCTAACCTAACCTAACCTAACCTAACCTAACCTAACCTAACCTAACCTAACCTAACCTAACCTAACCTAACCTAACCTAACCTAACCTAACCTAACCTAACCTAACCTAACCTAACCTAACCTAACCTAACCTAACCTAACCTAACCTAACCTAACCTAACCTAACCTAACCTAACCTAACCTAACCTAACCTAACCTAACCTAACCTAACCTAACCTAACCTAACCTAACCTAACCTAACCTAACCTAACCTAACCTAACCTAACCTAACCTAACCTAACCTAACCTAACCTAACCTAACCTAACCTAACCTAACCTAACCTAACCTAACCTAACCTAACCTAACCTAACCTAACCTAACCTAACCTAACCTAACCTAACCTAACCTAACCTAACCTAACCTAACCTAACCTAACCTAACCTAACCTAACCTAACCTAACCTAACCTAACCTAACCTAACCTAACCTAACCTAACCTAACCTAACCTAACCTAACCTAACCTAACCTAACCTAACCTAACCTAACCTAACCTAACCTAACCTAACCTAACCTAACCTAACCTAACCTAACCTAACCTAACCTAACCTAACCTAACCTAACCTAACCTAACCTAACCTAACCTAACCTAACCTAACCTAACCTAACCTAACCTAACCTAACCTAACCTAACCTAACCTAACCTAACCTAACCTAACCTAACCTAACCTAACCTAACCTAACCTAACCTAACCTAACCTAACCTAACCTAACCTAACCTAACCTAACCTAACCTAACCTAACCTAACCTAACCTAACCTAACCTAACCTAACCTAACCTAACCTAACCTAACCTAACCTAACCTAACCTAACCTAACCTAACCTAACCTAACCTAACCTAACCTAACCTAACCTAACCTAACCTAACCTAACCTAACCTAACCTAACCTAACCTAACCTAACCTAACCTAACCTAACCTAACCTAACCTAACCTAACCTAACCTAACCTAACCTAACCTAACCTAACCTAACCTAACCTAACCTAACCTAACCTAACCTAACCTAACCTAACCTAACCTAACCTAACCTAACCTAACCTAACCTAACCTAACCTAACCTAACCTAACCTAACCTAACCTAACCTAACCTAACCTAACCTAACCTAACCTAACCTAACCTAACCTAACCTAACCTAACCTAACCTAACCTAACCTAACCTAACCTAACCTAACCTAACCTAACCTAACCTAACCTAACCTAACCTAACCTAACCTAACCTAACCTAACCTAACCTAACCTAACCTAACCTAACCTAACCTAACCTAACCTAACCTAACCTAACCTAACCTAACCTAACCTAACCTAACCTAACCTAACCTAACCTAACCTAACCTAACCTAACCTAACCTAACCTAACCTAACCTAACCTAACCTAACCTAACCTAACCTAACCTAACCTAACCTAACCTAACCTAACCTAACCTAACCTAACCTAACCTAACCTAACCTAACCTAACCTAACCTAACCTAACCTAACCTAACCTAACCTAACCTAACCTAACCTAACCTAACCTAACCTAACCTAACCTAACCTAACCTAACCTAACCTAACCTAACCTAACCTAACCTAACCTAACCTAACCTAACCTAACCTAACCTAACCTAACCTAACCTAACCTAACCTAACCTAACCTAACCTAACCTAACCTAACCTAACCTAACCTAACCTAACCTAACCTAACCTAACCTAACCTAACCTAACCTAACCTAACCTAACCTAACCTAACCTAACCTAACCTAACCTAACCTAACCTAACCTAACCTATACCTAACCTAACCTAACCTAACCTAACCTAACCTAACCTAACCTAACCTAACCTAACCTAACCTAACCTAACCTAACCTAACCTAACCTAACCTAACCTAACCTAACCTAACCTAACCTAACCTAACCTAACCTAACCTAACCTAACCTAACCTAACCTAACCTAACCTAACCTAACCTAACCTAACCTAACCTAACCTAACCTAACCTAACCTAACCTAACCTAACCTAACCTAACCTAACCTAACCTAACCTAACCTAACCTAACCTAACCTAACCTAACCTAACCTAACCTAACCTAACCTAACCTAACCTAACCTAACCTAACCTAACCTAACCTAACCTAACCTAACCTAACCTAACCTAACCTAACCTAACCTAACCTAACCTAACCTAACCTAACCTAACCTAACCTAACCTAACCTAACCTAACCTAACCTAACCTAACCTAACCTAACCTAACCTAACCTAACCTAACCTAACCTAACCTAACCTAACCTAACCTAACCTAACCTAACCTAACCTAACCTAACCTAACCTAACCTAACCTAACCTAACCTAACCTAACCTAACCTAACCTAACCTAACCTAACCTAACCTAACCTAACCTAACCTAACCTAACCTAACCTAACCTAACCTAACCTAACCTAACCTAACCTAACCTAACCTAACCTAACCTAACCTAACCTAACCTAACCTAACCTAACCTAACCTAACCTAACCTAACCTAACCTAACCTAACCTAACCTAACCTAACCTAACCTAACCTAACCTAACCTAACCTAACCTAACCTAACCTAACCTAACCTAACCTAACCTAACCTAACCTAACCTAACCTAACCTAACCTAACCTAACCTAACCTAACCTAACCTAACCTAACCTAACCTAACCTAACCTAACCTAACCTAACCTAACCTAACCTAACCTAACCTAACCTAACCTAACCTAACCTAACCTAACCTAACCTAACCTAACCTAACCTAACCTAACCTAACCTAACCTAACCTAACCTAACCTAACCTAACCTAACCTAACCTAACCTAACCTAACCTAACCTAACCTAACCTAACCTAACCTAACCTAACCTAACCTAACCTAACCTAACCTAACCTAACCTAACCTAACCTAACCTAACCTAACCTAACCTAACCTAACCTAACCTAACCTAACCTAACCTAACCTAACCTAACCTAACCTAACCTAACCTAACCTAACCTAACCTAACCTAACCTAACCTAACCTAACCTAACCTAACCTAACCTAACCTAACCTAACCTAACCTAACCTAACCTAACCTAACCTAACCTAACCTAACCTAACCTAACCTAACCTAACCTAACCTAACCTAACCTAACCTAACCTAACCTAACCTAACCTAACCTAACCTAACCTAACCTAACCTAACCTAACCTAACCTAACCTAACCTAACCTAACCTAACCTAACCTAACCTAACCTAACCTAACCTAACCTAACCTAACCTAACCTAACCTAACCTAACCTAACCTAACCTAACCTAACCTAACCTAACCTAACCTAACCTAACCTAACCTAACCTAACCTAACCTAACCTAACCTAACCTAACCTAACCTAACCTAACCTAACCTAACCTAACCTAACCTAACCTAACCTAACCTAACCTAACCTAACCTAACCTAACCTAACCTAACCTAACCTAACCTAACCTAACCTAACCTAACCTAACCTAACCTAACCTAACCTAACCTAACCTAACCTAACCTAACCTAACCTAACCTAACCTAACCTAACCTAACCTAACCTAACCTAACCTAACCTAACCTAACCTAACCTAACCTAACCTAACCTAACCTAACCTAACCTAACCTAACCTAACCTAACCTAACCTAACCTAACCTAACCTAACCTAACCTAACCTAACCTAACCTAACCTAACCTAACCTAACCTAACCTAACCTAACCTAACCTAACCTAACCTAACCTAACCTAACCTAACCTAACCTAACCTAACCTAACCTAACCTAACCTAACCTAACCTAACCTAACCTAACCTAACCTAACCTAACCTAACCTAACCTAACCTAACCTAACCTAACCTAACCTAACCTAACCTAACCTAACCTAACCTAACCTAACCTAACCTAACCTAACCTAACCTAACCTAACCTAACCTAACCTAACCTAACCTAACCTAACCTAACCTAACCTAACCTAACCTAACCTAACCTAACCTAACCTAACCTAACCTAACCTAACCTAACCTAACCTAACCTAACCTAACCTAACCTAACCTAACCTAACCTAACCTAACCTAACCTAACCTAACCTAACCTAACCTAACCTAACCTAACCTAACCTAACCTAACCTAACCTAACCTAACCTAACCTAACCTAACCTAACCTAACCTAACCTAACCTAACCTAACCTAACCTAACCTAACCTAACCTAACCTAACCTAACCTAACCTAACCTAACCTAACCTAACCTAACCTAACCTAACCTAACCTAACCTAACCTAACCTAACCTAACCTAACCTAACCTAACCTAACCTAACCTAACCTAACCTAACCTAACCTAACCTAACCTAACCTAACCTAACCTAACCTAACCTAACCTAACCTAACCTAACCTAACCTAACCTAACCTAACCTAACCTAACCTAACCTAACCTAACCTAACCTAACCTAACCTAACCTAACCTAACCTAACCTAACCTAACCTAACCTAACCTAACCTAACCTAACCTAACCTAACCTAACCTAACCTAACCTAACCTAACCTAACCTAACCTAACCTAACCTAACCTAACCTAACCTAACCTAACCTAACCTAACCTAACCTAACCTAACCTAACCTAACCTAACCTAACCTAACCTAACCTAACCTAACCTAACCTAACCTAACCTAACCTAACCTAACCTAACCTAACCTAACCTAACCTAACCTAACCTAACCTAACCTAACCTAACCTAACCTAACCTAACCTAACCTAACCTAACCTAACCTAACCTAACCTAACCTAACCTAACCTAACCTAACCTAACCTAACCTAACCTAACCTAACCTAACCTAACCTAACCTAACCTAACCTAACCTAACCTAACCTAACCTAACCTAACCTAACCTAACCTAACCTAACCTAACCTAACCTAACCTAACCTAACCTAACCTAACCTAACCTAACCTAACCTAACCTAACCTAACCTAACCTAACCTAACCTAACCTAACCTAACCTAACCTAACCTAACCTAACCTAACCTAACCTAACCTAACCTAACCTAACCTAACCTAACCTAACCTAACCTAACCTAACCTAACCTAACCTAACCTAACCTAACCTAACCTAACCTAACCTAACCTAACCTAACCTAACCTAACCTAACCTAACCTAACCTAACCTAACCTAACCTAACCTAACCTAACCTAACCTAACCTAACCTAACCTAACCTAACCTAACCTAACCTAACCTAACCTAACCTAACCTAACCTAACCTAACCTAACCTAACCTAACCTAACCTAACCTAACCTAACCTAACCTAACCTAACCTAACCTAACCTAACCTAACCTAACCTAACCTAACCTAACCTAACCTAACCTAACCTAACCTAACCTAACCTAACCTAACCTAACCTAACCTAACCTAACCTAACCTAACCTAACCTAACCTAACCTAACCTAACCTAACCTAACCTAACCTAACCTAACCTAACCTAACCTAACCTAACCTAACCTAACCTAACCTAACCTAACCTAACCTAACCTAACCTAACCTAACCTAACCTAACCTAACCTAACCTAACCTAACCTAACCTAACCTAACCTAACCTAACCTAACCTAACCTAACCTAACCTAACCTAACCTAACCTAACCTAACCTAACCTAACCTAACCTAACCTAACCTAACCTAACCTAACCTAACCTAACCTAACCTAACCTAACCTAACCTAACCTAACCTAACCTAACCTAACCTAACCTAACCTAACCTAACCTAACCTAACCTAACCTAACCTAACCTAACCTAACCTAACCTAACCTAACCTAACCTAACCTAACCTAACCTAACCTAACCTAACCTAACCTAACCTAACCTAACCTAACCTAACCTAACCTAACCTAACCTAACCTAACCTAACCTAACCTAACCTAACCTAACCTAACCTAACCTAACCTAACCTAACCTAACCTAACCTAACCTAACCTAACCTAACCTAACCTAACCTAACCTAACCTAACCTAACCTAACCTAACCTAACCTAACCTAACCTAACCTAACCTAACCTAACCTAACCTAACCTAACCTAACCTAACCTAACCTAACCTAACCTAACCTAACCTAACCTAACCTAACCTAACCTAACCTAACCTAACCTAACCTAACCTAACCTAACCTAACCTAACCTAACCTAACCTAACCTAACCTAACCTAACCTAACCTAACCTAACCTAACCTAACCTAACCTAACCTAACCTAACCTAACCTAACCTAACCTAACCTAACCTAACCTAACCTAACCTAACCTAACCTAACCTAACCTAACCTAACCTAACCTAACCTAACCTAACCTAACCTAACCTAACCTAACCTAACCTAACCTAACCTAACCTAACCTAACCTAACCTAACCTAACCTAACCTAACCTAACCTAACCTAACCTAACCTAACCTAACCTAACCTAACCTAACCTAACCTAACCTAACCTAACCTAACCTAACCTAACCTAACCTAACCTAACCTAACCTAACCTAACCTAACCTAACCTAACCTAACCTAACCTAACCTAACCTAACCTAACCTAACCTAACCTAACCTAACCTAACCTAACCTAACCTAACCTAACCTAACCTAACCTAACCTAACCTAACCTAACCTAACCTAACCTAACCTAACCTAACCTAACCTAACCTAACCTAACCTAACCTAACCTAACCTAACCTAACCTAACCTAACCTAACCTAACCTAACCTAACCTAACCTAACCTAACCTAACCTAACCTAACCTAACCTAACCTAACCTAACCTAACCTAACCTAACCTAACCTAACCTAACCTAACCTAACCTAACCTAACCTAACCTAACCTAACCTAACCTAACCTAACCTAACCTAACCTAACCTAACCTAACCTAACCTAACCTAACCTAACCTAACCTAACCTAACCTAACCTAACCTAACCTAACCTAACCTAACCTAACCTAACCTAACCTAACCTAACCTAACCTAACCTAACCTAACCTAACCTAACCTAACCTAACCTAACCTAACCTAACCTAACCTAACCTAACCTAACCTAACCTAACCTAACCTAACCTAACCTAACCTAACCTAACCTAACCTAACCTAACCTAACCTAACCTAACCTAACCTAACCTAACCTAACCTAACCTAACCTAACCTAACCTAACCTAACCTAACCTAACCTAACCTAACCTAACCTAACCTAACCTAACCTAACCTAACCTAACCTAACCTAACCTAACCTAACCTAACCTAACCTAACCTAACCTAACCTAACCTAACCTAACCTAACCTAACCTAACCTAACCTAACCTAACCTAACCTAACCTAACCTAACCTAACCTAACCTAACCTAACCTAACCTAACCTAACCTAACCTAACCTAACCTAACCTAACCTAACCTAACCTAACCTAACCTAACCTAACCTAACCTAACCTAACCTAACCTAACCTAACCTAACCTAACCTAACCTAACCTAACCTAACCTAACCTAACCTAACCTAACCTAACCTAACCTAACCTAACCTAACCTAACCTAACCTAACCTAACCTAACCTAACCTAACCTAACCTAACCTAACCTAACCTAACCTAACCTAACCTAACCTAACCTAACCTAACCTAACCTAACCTAACCTAACCTAACCTAACCTAACCTAACCTAACCTAACCTAACCTAACCTAACCTAACCTAACCTAACCTAACCTAACCTAACCTAACCTAACCTAACCTAACCTAACCTAACCTAACCTAACCTAACCTAACCTAACCTAACCTAACCTAACCTAACCTAACCTAACCTAACCTAACCTAACCTAACCTAACCTAACCTAACCTAACCTAACCTAACCTAACCTAACCTAACCTAACCTAACCTAACCTAACCTAACCTAACCTAACCTAACCTAACCTAACCTAACCTAACCTAACCTAACCTAACCTAACCTAACCTAACCTAACCTAACCTAACCTAACCTAACCTAACCTAACCTAACCTAACCTAACCTAACCTAACCTAACCTAACCTAACCTAACCTAACCTAACCTAACCTAACCTAACCTAACCTAACCTAACCTAACCTAACCTAACCTAACCTAACCTAACCTAACCTAACCTAACCTAACCTAACCTAACCTAACCTAACCTAACCTAACCTAACCTAACCTAACCTAACCTAACCTAACCTAACCTAACCTAACCTAACCTAACCTAACCTAACCTAACCTAACCTAACCTAACCTAACCTAACCTAACCTAACCTAACCTAACCTAACCTAACCTAACCTAACCTAACCTAACCTAACCTAACCTAACCTAACCTAACCTAACCTAACCTAACCTAACCTAACCTAACCTAACCTAACCTAACCTAACCTAACCTAACCTAACCTAACCTAACCTAACCTAACCTAACCTAACCTAACCTAACCTAACCTAACCTAACCTAACCTAACCTAACCTAACCTAACCTAACCTAACCTAACCTAACCTAACCTAACCTAACCTAACCTAACCTAACCTAACCTAACCTAACCTAACCTAACCTAACCTAACCTAACCTAACCTAACCTAACCTAACCTAACCTAACCTAACCTAACCTAACCTAACCTAACCTAACCTAACCTAACCTAACCTAACCTAACCTAACCTAACCTAACCTAACCTAACCTAACCTAACCTAACCTAACCTAACCTAACCTAACCTAACCTAACCTAACCTAACCTAACCTAACCTAACCTAACCTAACCTAACCTAACCTAACCTAACCTAACCTAACCTAACCTAACCTAACCTAACCTAACCTAACCTAACCTAACCTAACCTAACCTAACCTAACCTAACCTAACCTAACCTAACCTAACCTAACCTAACCTAACCTAACCTAACCTAACCTAACCTAACCTAACCTAACCTAACCTAACCTAACCTAACCTAACCTAACCTAACCTAACCTAACCTAACCTAACCTAACCTAACCTAACCTAACCTAACCTAACCTAACCTAACCTAACCTAACCTAACCTAACCTAACCTAACCTAACCTAACCTAACCTAACCTAACCTAACCTAACCTAACCTAACCTAACCTAACCTAACCTAACCTAACCTAACCTAACCTAACCTAACCTAACCTAACCTAACCTAACCTAACCTAACCTAACCTAACCTAACCTAACCTAACCTAACCTAACCTAACCTAACCTAACCTAACCTAACCTAACCTAACCTAACCTAACCTAACCTAACCTAACCTAACCTAACCTAACCTAACCTAACCTAACCTAACCTAACCTAACCTAACCTAACCTAACCTAACCTAACCTAACCTAACCTAACCTAACCTAACCTAACCTAACCTAACCTAACCTAACCTAACCTAACCTAACCTAACCTAACCTAACCTAACCTAACCTAACCTAACCTAACCTAACCTAACCTAACCTAACCTAACCTAACCTAACCTAACCTAACCTAACCTAACCTAACCTAACCTAACCTAACCTAACCTAACCTAACCTAACCTAACCTAACCTAACCTAACCTAACCTAACCTAACCTAACCTAACCTAACCTAACCTAACCTAACCTAACCTAACCTAACCTAACCTAACCTAACCTAACCTAACCTAACCTAACCTAACCTAACCTAACCTAACCTAACCTAACCTAACCTAACCTAACCTAACCTAACCTAACCTAACCTAACCTAACCTAACCTAACCTAACCTAACCTAACCTAACCTAACCTAACCTAACCTAACCTAACCTAACCTAACCTAACCTAACCTAACCTAACCTAACCTAACCTAACCTAACCTAACCTAACCTAACCTAACCTAACCTAACCTAACCTAACCTAACCTAACCTAACCTAACCTAACCTAACCTAACCTAACCTAACCTAACCTAACCTAACCTAACCTAACCTAACCTAACCTAACCTAACCTAACCTAACCTAACCTAACCTAACCTAACCTAACCTAACCTAACCTAACCTAACCTAACCTAACCTAACCTAACCTAACCTAACCTAACCTAACCTAACCTAACCTAACCTAACCTAACCTAACCTAACCTAACCTAACCTAACCTAACCTAACCTAACCTAACCTAACCTAACCTAACCTAACCTAACCTAACCTAACCTAACCTAACCTAACCTAACCTAACCTAACCTAACCTAACCTAACCTAACCTAACCTAACCTAACCTAACCTAACCTAACCTAACCTAACCTAACCTAACCTAACCTAACCTAACCTAACCTAACCTAACCTAACCTAACCTAACCTAACCTAACCTAACCTAACCTAACCTAACCTAACCTAACCTAACCTAACCTAACCTAACCTAACCTAACCTAACCTAACCTAACCTAACCTAACCTAACCTAACCTAACCTAACCTAACCTAACCTAACCTAACCTAACCTAACCTAACCTAACCTAACCTAACCTAACCTAACCTAACCTAACCTAACCTAACCTAACCTAACCTAACCTAACCTAACCTAACCTAACCTAACCTAACCTAACCTAACCTAACCTAACCTAACCTAACCTAACCTAACCTAACCTAACCTAACCTAACCTAACCTAACCTAACCTAACCTAACCTAACCTAACCTAACCTAACCTAACCTAACCTAACCTAACCTAACCTAACCTAACCTAACCTAACCTAACCTAACCTAACCTAACCTAACCTAACCTAACCTAACCTAACCTAACCTAACCTAACCTAACCTAACCTAACCTAACCTAACCTAACCTAACCTAACCTAACCTAACCTAACCTAACCTAACCTAACCTAACCTAACCTAACCTAACCTAACCTAACCTAACCTAACCTAACCTAACCTAACCTAACCTAACCTAACCTAACCTAACCTAACCTAACCTAACCTAACCTAACCTAACCTAACCTAACCTAACCTAACCTAACCTAACCTAACCTAACCTAACCTAACCTAACCTAACCTAACCTAACCTAACCTAACCTAACCTAACCTAACCTAACCTAACCTAACCTAACCTAACCTAACCTAACCTAACCTAACCTAACCTAACCTAACCTAACCTAACCTAACCTAACCTAACCTAACCTAACCTAACCTAACCTAACCTAACCTAACCTAACCTAACCTAACCTAACCTAACCTAACCTAACCTAACCTAACCTAACCTAACCTAACCTAACCTAACCTAACCTAACCTAACCTAACCTAACCTAACCTAACCTAACCTAACCTAACCTAACCTAACCTAACCTAACCTAACCTAACCTAACCTAACCTAACCTAACCTAACCTAACCTAACCTAACCTAACCTAACCTAACCTAACCTAACCTAACCTAACCTAACCTAACCTAACCTAACCTAACCTAACCTAACCTAACCTAACCTAACCTAACCTAACCTAACCTAACCTAACCTAACCTAACCTAACCTAACCTAACCTAACCTAACCTAACCTAACCTAACCTAACCTAACCTAACCTAACCTAACCTAACCTAACCTAACCTAACCTAACCTAACCTAACCTAACCTAACCTAACCTAACCTAACCTAACCTAACCTAACCTAACCTAACCTAACCTAACCTAACCTAACCTAACCTAACCTAACCTAACCTAACCTAACCTAACCTAACCTAACCTAACCTAACCTAACCTAACCTAACCTAACCTAACCTAACCTAACCTAACCTAACCTAACCTAACCTAACCTAACCTAACCTAACCTAACCTAACCTAACCTAACCTAACCTAACCTAACCTAACCTAACCTAACCTAACCTAACCTAACCTAACCTAACCTAACCTAACCTAACCTAACCTAACCTAACCTAACCTAACCTAACCTAACCTAACCTAACCTAACCTAACCTAACCTAACCTAACCTAACCTAACCTAACCTAACCTAACCTAACCTAACCTAACCTAACCTAACCTAACCTAACCTAACCTAACCTAACCTAACCTAACCTAACCTAACCTAACCTAACCTAACCTAACCTAACCTAACCTAACCTAACCTAACCTAACCTAACCTAACCTAACCTAACCTAACCTAACCTAACCTAACCTAACCTAACCTAACCTAACCTAACCTAACCTAACCTAACCTAACCTAACCTAACCTAACCTAACCTAACCTAACCTAACCTAACCTAACCTAACCTAACCTAACCTAACCTAACCTAACCTAACCTAACCTAACCTAACCTAACCTAACCTAACCTAACCTAACCTAACCTAACCTAACCTAACCTAACCTAACCTAACCTAACCTAACCTAACCTAACCTAACCTAACCTAACCTAACCTAACCTAACCTAACCTAACCTAACCTAACCTAACCTAACCTAACCTAACCTAACCTAACCTAACCTAACCTAACCTAACCTAACCTAACCTAACCTAACCTAACCTAACCTAACCTAACCTAACCTAACCTAACCTAACCTAACCTAACCTAACCTAACCTAACCTAACCTAACCTAACCTAACCTAACCTAACCTAACCTAACCTAACCTAACCTAACCTAACCTAACCTAACCTAACCTAACCTAACCTAACCTAACCTAACCTAACCTAACCTAACCTAACCTAACCTAACCTAACCTAACCTAACCTAACCTAACCTAACCTAACCTAACCTAACCTAACCTAACCTAACCTAACCTAACCTAACCTAACCTAACCTAACCTAACCTAACCTAACCTAACCTAACCTAACCTAACCTAACCTAACCTAACCTAACCTAACCTAACCTAACCTAACCTAACCTAACCTAACCTAACCTAACCTAACCTAACCTAACCTAACCTAACCTAACCTAACCTAACCTAACCTAACCTAACCTAACCTAACCTAACCTAACCTAACCTAACCTAACCTAACCTAACCTAACCTAACCTAACCTAACCTAACCTAACCTAACCTAACCTAACCTAACCTAACCTAACCTAACCTAACCTAACCTAACCTAACCTAACCTAACCTAACCTAACCTAACCTAACCTAACCTAACCTAACCTAACCTAACCTAACCTAACCTAACCTAACCTAACCTAACCTAACCTAACCTAACCTAACCTAACCTAACCTAACCTAACCTAACCTAACCTAACCTAACCTAACCTAACCTAACCTAACCTAACCTAACCTAACCTAACCTAACCTAACCTAACCTAACCTAACCTAACCTAACCTAACCTAACCTAACCTAACCTAACCTAACCTAACCTAACCTAACCTAACCTAACCTAACCTAACCTAACCTAACCTAACCTAACCTAACCTAACCTAACCTAACCTAACCTAACCTAACCTAACCTAACCTAACCTAACCTAACCTAACCTAACCTAACCTAACCTAACCTAACCTAACCTAACCTAACCTAACCTAACCTAACCTAACCTAACCTAACCTAACCTAACCTAACCTAACCTAACCTAACCTAACCTAACCTAACCTAACCTAACCTAACCTAACCTAACCTAACCTAACCTAACCTAACCTAACCTAACCTAACCTAACCTAACCTAACCTAACCTAACCTAACCTAACCTAACCTAACCTAACCTAACCTAACCTAACCTAACCTAACCTAACCTAACCTAACCTAACCTAACCTAACCTAACCTAACCTAACCTAACCTAACCTAACCTAACCTAACCTAACCTAACCTAACCTAACCTAACCTAACCTAACCTAACCTAACCTAACCTAACCTAACCTAACCTAACCTAACCTAACCTAACCTAACCTAACCTAACCTAACCTAACCTAACCTAACCTAACCTAACCTAACCTAACCTAACCTAACCTAACCTAACCTAACCTAACCTAACCTAACCTAACCTAACCTAACCTAACCTAACCTAACCTAACCTAACCTAACCTAACCTAACCTAACCTAACCTAACCTAACCTAACCTAACCTAACCTAACCTAACCTAACCTAACCTAACCTAACCTAACCTAACCTAACCTAACCTAACCTAACCTAACCTAACCTAACCTAACCTAACCTAACCTAACCTAACCTAACCTAACCTAACCTAACCTAACCTAACCTAACCTAACCTAACCTAACCTAACCTAACCTAACCTAACCTAACCTAACCTAACCTAACCTAACCTAACCTAACCTAACCTAACCTAACCTAACCTAACCTAACCTAACCTAACCTAACCTAACCTAACCTGACCTAACCTAACCTAACCTGACCTGACCTAACCTGACCTAACCTAACCTGACCTGACCTAACCTGACCTGACCTAACCTGACCTAACCTAACCTGACCTAACCTAACCTGACCTAACCTAACCTAACCTAACCTAACCTAACCTAACCTAACCTAACCTAACCTAACCTAACCTAACCTAACCTAACCTGACCTAACCTAACCTAACCTAACCTAACCTAACCTAACCTAACCTGACCTGACCTAACCTGACCTAACCTAACCTGACCTAACCTAACCTAACCTAACCTAACCTAACCTAACCTGACCTAACCTAACCTGACCTAACCTAACCTAACCTAACCTAACCTAACCTAACCTGACCTAACCTATCTGACCTAACCTAAACTGACCTGACCTGACCTGACCTGACCTGACCTAACCACACCATGTCCACCCAGATGGGTTCTGGGGTCGGTGCGTTTTTTTCCTCCATTATTTTTTTAAGGTTGTTAGCCTTTTCGTCTGTTTTAGTGCATGGTGAGAATGCCATACAAAGCAGCTGGTAGAGCGTGAGGAGAGACTCAACAGAGATGAGGCCTTTTCCATCCTTCCCTGTATAGAGAAAATCTTGAATAGCATGGAATTCTGGTGGGTCTTGTCGGTAATAATGATGGGCTCATTTGCTCTCTTTTGCTCCTCAGGAGACAAATCGGATATTGGGTTGTTATTGTCTAGCGTTGCGGTCGGTCTGTTGTTGTCTGACATTTCGATTATTTTCGTTGTATGGCTTGGTCGGTGTGAGTCGGTAGTGCTGGTTTGTGCGGTTGTTGGTCTTGCGGGTGAGAAGTTTGGGAGCGGTGGTCGGTGTTGAATGGCTATGGTCGGTAGGTTTAGTATTGTTGTCTGAGATATTGTGGAACAGTAGCGATAGTGGCGATGTGCGCTGGTCTGCTATCTGATCGTGAATGTGGAGCAAATGCGGATTCTGGTACTACACCATATGATTCAAATGCTACCACTTGCATGCGAGTCATATTGACCAACGTGAGTGTGACCATGCTCGGATGGGCTAAAGATTGGAGCGTATGTCGTACGTACAAACCATTTATGACCATTTCCGCTGATTTTTCTTTCATTTGGCGTGTAGTGACATCTGCTGACAAAAAACGTAAGCTACAATTTTTACTTGCGTTCATTTTTCAATCGTTAGTCACGAATAGCAAAAGCTGTCAACGAACTAACATTCGTTCTATCTTTAATTTTATTTAATTTTTATTAAATTTTTATTAAATTTAATTTTTATATAAGTTTTATTAAATTAAATTTTATTTTATTTAATTTTATTTAATTTTATTTTATTTATTTTTTGATTTTAATTCGATTATTTAATTTTTCGAATAATGTTTAAGTTTGCTAACAATCGTAGTCGCAGAAATTTCTATTTCAGAAATAATAAATAAAATAAAATAAACTAATTCAGAAATAGGCCTCTATTTTATTCAAGTATTTTTTGATTGAATCAACAAATAAAAAACGCAATTTTCACATGCAAAATAGTATAAATTAGTTTCACATTTTTTCAAAAATTATCAAAATGTTGACTTATTC
The DNA here is from genome assembly GCA_030503985.1 of Himalopsyche tibetana. Classification (NCBI taxonomy): domain Eukaryota; kingdom Metazoa; phylum Arthropoda; class Insecta; order Trichoptera; family Rhyacophilidae; genus Himalopsyche; species Himalopsyche tibetana. Next base: position 33,298,123 of record JAPJYX010000012.1, on the reverse strand, counting down.
TCCAAATAGAATTTTTGAAAAACTTAGTTCGCTAGTCAATCGAATTCTGTTACTTTGATAGCATTTATTTTCATACGATCAATATGTTCTGTGTTTTAAAAAGAAAGTTTTCAAAAAAAAATAATGTTATATAAAAAAAATTGCTCGAGGCAAGATTCGAATCTACGCCTAAAATTTTGAATACCTACAAACAACCGAAGTCACTTTCACTTTTAGGGTGTTCACTGTCAATACTTGGTGGAAAGGCATTATATTAATATCATTAAGCATATTCATATCATTAAGCATATTCACTTTATTATTGTAACATTTTATCACTTTGTCAAAAATTTCCCAAATTTTAATTATGTTTGTAATTACTTTCAATCGCATTCTGAATTTATGAATCTGGGATGACTTTTTAATTATATGTTAGTTGTGTTGAACATTTTAATTTTGTGTTATTTTAGAATCACTTTAATGTAATTGGCAATTTCTTTTCAATGCCAACTGTTGTGTATAACTTTTCAATTTTGTATAAATAGCATTGTTAAATTATATTTCTTATCAGTTGACAATGCTCGCAATGAGCGAAACCGGTCCTGACATATTAAATAAAGTGGATTGAAGTACGAAGTCACTTTCAATAGCAAATATCGTTCCATTTTCAAATGTTTAATTTATATGGTCAATTTTTATCACTTTAGCTAACTTCCTAGTTAGCTCAGTTGATAGAGAGCTCGGCTGGTAATACAAAGGTCGACAGTTCAAATCTCGGTTGACGGTGATGATTTTTTGTATGGGATTTTCAGAGATTTTTAATGACACCAAATTTGGTTCATCAAATAATAATATATGACGTCATCGAAAAGGTAGGAATAAAAAATGGCGACATCGTGGCTGGTGAGGGGGAGGGGGAGGAGGAGAGGAAATCGAGGAAAATCATAAGTAACAGTGTATATTGGAAAAATATGTCTTAAGTATGAATAAAAAGTGACAGCGCGGCTTGGCAGGAGGAGTGGGAGAGGCAGGGAGAGGGGAAATCGAGGACATCTTACACTCACTCACTCAGACAAACATACAAACATACGGACATTATCGGCTATTAATATATAGATTTAGTATTAATAAAAAAGTGGAGACTGGAAGGTGTGAAATCGGGGACACCAGACTAACAGACATTATCGACTATTAATATATAGACTAGCTGTAAGCCCGTTGCCCAGCAACGTGAGATTTTTGTTGCATTGTGTTTAATTTTATTTAGTTTAATTTAATTTAATTTAATTTTAATTTAATTTATTTTATTTTATTTTATTTTATTTCATTTCATTTCATTAACTATTAATTTGAAAATTTACGCAAACAAAATACATTTCGTAGAAGAAGAAGAAGTCTCGAGGACATCAGTACGCACACATTTGTGAAAAGTGAAAATCGAGTGATTATTTTATCGACTATTAATATATAAATTTAGTATGAATAAAAAAGTGGAGATTGGAAGGTGGGAAATCGGGGACACCTTACACTCACCTACTCACACAACAAACAGACATTATCGGCTATAAATATATAGATAGGGCATCTCAACAATGATATTTACGAATACATATATTTATTTATTAACATAACGATTATAACAGTGATAACCATTATGATGATAACATAATTAACATTTCTCTTTTGGGATTTCGAGACGCTCGCATTTACAACACACAAACAAAAGCACTTTTCAGGGCTGCCACTTCGTTCAAATCGAAAGACTTACGTAACATCGACACAATGTTTCGACTTATATTTAAATCGTGACTCGTCGTGACGAGTTTATGTATTGTCATGGCCCGCTTATATCGCTAGAAATGTTACATAATAACTCTTTGAAAAGTTTTTCAGTATGAAATAATAAAAAAAATCAAATATGATTCTCTTATAGTTTTTACAAGTCGACGAACTCCACCAAGCCGCCCAGCACCCCAGCAAGAGGCCGAAGCCCAAGATGGCCGCCGCGGTCCTCAAGAAGCCAGCAGCCAAGAAGCGCGTCACGGATAAGGAGGAGCTAAGCTCGTGTCATAATACTTATGATACCATCTCTTTTGCGATTTCTAGACGCTCGCATTATCAACACACACACAAAAGCCCTTTTCAAGGCTATCATTCTTTTCAAATCGAAAGACTAACGTCAAGATTGCATATCGCTGAAAAAAAATCTACTTTGTAGCTACGACACTTTACAAAGTAAGGTTAGATTGGGTTAAGATATTATAAGTTAGGTAAGATTAGGTTGGGTTAGGTCAGTTAGGTTATAATAAGAAAGGGTGGCTCATATTAATCTTCACATTAATATCCGATCAAATAATCACAAATATGTCCGTCACATTGTCTTTTTCGCCCAATGATAACGGTTTATTTTGAACAGTACATTTTTCGACCAATTTAAACGGTTAAGTTTAATTTTAAAAGTTAGGTTAGTTCGGTCAGGTTAGGATATTATCAGGTAGGTTATAATAAGAAAGGGTGACTCAGGTTAATAGTTTATAATAAGTAAGCTTTAATTAGGTAAGGGTTAGTTTTTAGTAAAAAAGTTTAGGTTTGGTAATTAGGTTACTATAAATTAAATGAAGTGTGTATATGTATTGACATGACTCGTCATTTTGTCTATCGCATTTTAGCATTAAAAGATCGATAAATCGCTGAGAGCAATACGATTTCAATGATTTTGTGCAAAAGACGTAATATTTTTGAATTGATTTATTTATATTTGGATGTAAAACTATTTTTTCTAAGAATACCTAAAATGATAAAGAATTATTGACAATATTAAGAGAAATATTGAATGTTTTAATGACTCGACCGGCTAAGCCTGTACCATGGGCACGGAGGTGTTAATAGAAAATTTAAATTAACTTTGATTATTCCCTGTATTGTGTTACTTACTATGGACACGTGTTCCGCCTCTTTCAGAGGCAGCTTCAGACTTTCTATCGCAAAATTTGCTTAAGTAATAAAGCAAGATTGATTCTAACATTTTAAAATTATGAAATTACAAAATGGAGTTTGGTTTTTTTTCCTTTTAAGGGAAGCAAGGAAGGAGTTATAGAATCGAAACAAAGCAATCAAATATAATCATACTACTAATGACGTTAAACATTATAAACTATTAAACTAATGAGCTGCAATCAATCAGATAGGTTGGTGATTACTCTATTAATTTGAAACAATTTAAGTAATGGCGCACAAACTCTCCTATTAAGAATATTATTTAATAATATTTCTTTTTTATTGAGAGTTTTATTAATTTCTAAGAATTCTAAGCTATTCATCTTTAAACCCTTTTTATTTAATCGGTGGAGTATTTCTAAATTAACTAATCTGATTAAAATTATGATCATTTTCTATTAAATGATTGGCAAACTCAGAAAAATTGTTCTAAAATACGTGGAATAATCAAAGTTATTTTTTTTTCATTATTAAAATGAACTTCCACAAAGTAAGTTACCGCCGAAACCATCGAAAGTATATATTTATTTATTAATATAACGATTATAACAGTTACAATAATTATGACTAGCTGTAAGCCCGTTGCCCAGCAACGTGAGATTTTTGTTGCATTGTGTTTAATTTTATTTAATTGAATTTAATTTAGTTTAGTTTTATTTTATTTTATTTTATTTAATTTTATTTTATTTTATTACTCTTTGAAAAGTTTTTCAGTTTTAAATTTTTAAAAAATCAAATATAATTTTATAACAGATTTTAATCGTCAGAACTACTATACTTCTGCTACTTCTACTATAGTTCTGACGATGGCGCAAGCCGAAATAGCTATCAACGAATAAAATTATTAAAAACTGTAGAACTAAAATACTTTGTTATTTTTAATCTGTTATAAATGGAGTTCTACCAAGTAAATGCCAAATCAATTAAAAAATATAATTCTTTTACAGTCTTAGTTAATTATGTCAATCATTATTAACAACTCTGCGCATTTGCAAAGAGCGATTTTGACCCCGACCAAGGTGAGGAAGTCCACCAAGCCGTCCAACAGCCTAGCAAGAGGCCGAAGCTCAAGAAGGCCGTTGCGGCCCTCAAAAAACCAGCAGGCAAGAAAGCCGCAGCCAAGAAGCGCATCAGGGATAAGGAGGAGGTAAGCTCGCGCCATAATTATTATGATACCGTCTCATCATCAACACACACAAAGGCCCTTTTCAGGGCTATCATTCTTCTCAAATCGAAAGACTTACGTCAAGATTGCATATCGCTGAAAAAAAAACTACCTTGTAGGTATGACACTTTACAAGTAAAGTTTGATTGGGTTAGGATTGTTATGGATAATTATTACTAAAACACTGTTAAACTGTTTGTTCAATTTTTATTCCACATACATAATTATTTTACACTTTAATATAAATGGTTTATCTTATAATCGAATAATACAACGTGAGTTTCAAGGCGTCTTTACTGGATCGATGACCGGTCAATTTGAACTCTTGAATTTAACTAAATGGAAGGAGAGTAGGATATTGGTTTTGGACGTTGAAAGGTTATTGTTACAATTATAGTATGGCATAGAGTATTAACATAGTACTCTATGACAGGATGTCGAGTATACATAACACCTCCCCCCTAAAAAAATAAACTTATTGGTAAAAAAGATGAGTTTATACAATAGATATATGATTATAAGAAACATTGAGATGATATATATAAGGTACTGTTGATTGCAATGGAGGAGATGGTTTTTATTTATTTATTTTTCACTTACAATAATCATCAGTTAAGATGTTTACATCTGGGATAAATATATAATAATTTGAAGTTTGTACATTTTCAGTTATCATAATTACATTGTAGAGTAACCTTTACATTCAGGTTTTACAAATAAAATCTTGGTTACATAGTTGATAACAATTTTCTAGAGTTTGTAATAGTGTATATTGTGTTTTAAAGGTTGAATTTATGATATTTTTGAGATATAGTTTTTTTTTGTTATGACAGATCGTTATATTTATATTTGAATTGTGAAAAACATATGGGATCATTTTTTTCTTTTTTTTTTTTTGAATATATATGTATATTTTGTTACATAATGTTTGAAAGATAGAAAAGTAATGATTTTAAAGAGTGTGTATTCACCAATTCATTGTGATTAGACATCATTGTACTTATTTCTAAGTTATTTCTTTGTGTATTGATTTGTCCTTAGAAATACAATGTGCTATAGATTGCTTTTGATTAAGTAGAGGTTCGTCTATTTCGTTTAAGTTAACATGAAAGGTTTTATTTTATCTTTTCTATGAAATTATCGTAAGATAAGGATAAAGTTGTTATATTTATTTTGATTTGTATACAGAAATATGAATTCATGAGTTTATGTTACAGAAATTCTATTATTATTATGCATTTTGGTGTAAGTGTGTAATACAGACTGGTTAAGAAAAATTGTTATAAATGTACTTACAGAATTAGATGAATATTTATTACATAATGATTAAACAAACGTAGACTTGAAGATGAAGCTTGACTTGGAGATTCCTCTTTGTTTCTTCGTGTGAATATTACGTAGTTAGAGTCAGCAATATGAAGTTGGAGTCAGCAAAGAAGATGTAGTTGAAGTCAGCAATAAAGATGTAGTTGGAGTCGGCGAATTAGATTTTTTAGATGTTATTATCACTATATATATATTTATATTTATCGGCATATATATATATATTAGTCGTCGAAGAATTGGAGCTTGAAGATTTTGTAGAATTATTGTCACTATATATGTATGTTTATCGGATGTAGATGAATCGACGTAGATTTAGTTAATTTTCGATGATAGATTTCGTTGACGTTATTGTCACCAGAGTTTGAAGATTTATGTTTGATTTACGTAGATTTTGAGGTTGAATATTTATGTAGATTTAGTCTTATTCTAGTTGTAGATTAAGTAGATTTTATTGTCACCATGTATCTAGGTATGTTTATCGGATGTAGATGAATCAACGTAGATTTAGTTAATTTTCGATGATAGATTTCGTTGACGTTATTGTCACCAGAGTTTGAAGATTTATGTTTCTTTTATGTAGATTGAAGTTTGAAGATTCGATGGTGAATTTTCTGGATGTTGTTGTCACCATTTAGTTTTGTAGAGTTAGAGTTAGCAGATTTTGTAGATTTAGAAGTTGAAGATTTAGTCTTAATTTTAATTGTGTCGTATTATTGATTAATTGATTTATTATAATTTCCATTCGATTACTATCGATGTACTATTATTTAATTTGATTTATTGTGTACGTTATTTGGTTTGCACTGTTGTTTAAGAATTTTTAATTCACCGTTAATAAAAAATATTGTTACAATATATTATTTTACGTTACTTTAGCACAATCCCGGACGAGCCCCCAGTTTTATGTTATGGATAATTATTACTAAAACACTGCTTAACTGTTTGTTCAATTTTTATTCCACATACATAATTATTTTACACTTTAATATAAATCGTTTATCTTATAATCGAATAATACAACGTGAGTTTCAAGGCGTCTTTACTGGATCGATGACCGGTCAATTTGAACTCTTGAATTTAACTAAATGGAAGGAGAGTAGGATATTGGTTTTGGACGTTGAAAGGTTATTGTTACAATTATAGTATGGCATAGAGTATTAACATAGTACTCTATGACAGGATGTCGAGTATACATAACAGGATATTATAAAATAGGTGAGGTAAGGTTGAGTTAGGTCATTTAGGCTATTATAAGAAAGGGTGGCTCAGATTAATAGCTTATAATAAATAAGTAAATATAAAAGAAAATTTGCTGGGGTGAAAAATAGCTTTCAAACCTTTTTATTGAATAAACCAGAAGATCTAAGCGTAATTAATTCTTTAAATGGATAGAATACACCCAGTTCTCTAAAAAAACTAAAATACCGGGAAAACTCCGGGCACGTGAAAACAGGATTTCGATGAACTGTAAATAATCAAAATTTACATCCAAACCAAATTTAATTAGAGAAAACTTTCTGCTCAAAAGGTTAAAAAAGAACTCGATCCATGGTAAAATAATGTTATTATTTTATTTATAGTTTTAGTAAAAATAAAAAATAAATATATGACAATAAACTCTTGAAATAGCAGGCGTGTCGAGTCCCAAAATGTTGGGAAACCATGTCTTGAGTGTAACATAAACCATATTGACAATAGGGGTGTCAACTCTTAAAATGTTGAGAAACCGTTTGACATATAGGATGTCAAAAATCATCAAGACAGTTGAGGGGGCTCGTCCCTAATAGTTTTATTATAAAAATCATGTTTGATATAAATTGAAAAATTTACTCACAATGTCCAAAAATACATGTCACAAAATATAGTTTTATGGTTGGAAGAAATCCAGAAACCATACGCTATTTTCACATGCAAAATAATCGAAATTAATTGCACATTTTATCAAAATGTTGGAATAAAAGTCGAAATATAGTTATGTAAAATATCCATACCGTAATTAGAATATTCCTAATGCATGTAAGAAATAAAAAGATTTTCAAGGCCGGACGCGAAATATAGCCATACATTTCAATAATCGAATCAATGACACGGATCAAAATCTGTCAAATCAGTTCCAAAGAATCTTCGTTTCTCATCGACTCACACGGTCCGACGATTCATTTCGACAACCCTATAATTATAGCTTCAAAAAATCGAATCAGTATCTTTGATTATTTAAAAAACTTCGTAAGCGATGCAATCTTTCAAATAAAGTTCTCTCAATATTATTACAATGTTTCAGTTCTCAGCCAGGATGTTTGAATTTCGAATATTGAAGATAATTTCCTATTGGACGGATCAAAAATGAGCGGTTCAAAATAAGTTGTTAGCATTGGTCGGAAAATGTGCGTTTCAAAATAAACCGTTATTATTGGTAGGACATTATGAAAACGTACGAATTCGTGATTATTTGTGATTAATTTATCGGCTATTAATATGAAGACTGGCTGTTAGCCCAATTACCTCAACGGGGGGATTTTCGTTGCATTTATAACTAGTCAGAAAATTTACTGGCGCGAAAAATAAATTACAAACTTATGTTTTGAAAAAGCCAGAAAATCTAAACGTAATTAATTCTCTAAGTGGATTTTTTTAGGAATACACCTCATTCTCTTAAAGAACTTAAATACACCGGGACAAAACAAAATATGCAAATAGCGGATATAATAAAATATATTCATCAAAATCATAATTGAGCTGCCCTTCTGAGCTGCTATATCCAATATCGACAGCCCTGCAGTATTCATATTTTATCATTTTTAGAATAATTCAAATGGTTTAGTATGCTAAAAAATATATTCCGTATAAGAAGAAATAGACTTCGGGGCATATATCGTCAGCCCTGCAGTATTTAAATTGTAAATTATTTAATTTTTAGAATTATGTTAAAGTTTGCTAACAATTATTTTTCGTAGTAGAAGATTTTAAAATAAAAGTCGAAATATAGTTCTATAAAATATCCATACCGTAATTAGAATATTAGCATGTAAGAAATTAAAAAGATTTTCAAGGCCGGATGCAAAATATAACCATACCTTCCAATAATCGAATCAATGACACTGATCAAAATCTGTCAAATCAGCTCCAAAAAATCTTCGCCCAGCCCTATAATTATAGCTTCAAAAAATCGAATCAGTATATTTGATTATATAAAAAACTTCGTAGCGATGCAAACTTTCAAATAAAGTTCTCTCAATATTATTACGATGTTTTAGTTCTAAGCCAGGAAATTTGAATTTTTAATTTAAAAAGACGTCCATTCCAATTGGACGAACGACAAATTCAAAAATATGCCATTAAAAATAAACCGTAAGCATTGATCGAAAAATGTGCTGTTCAAAATTAACGATGAAAACATTACGATGTTTTCATCGTTATTTGTAAAAAGTAAGTGATTATTTTATCGGCTATTAATTAATGTGAAGAATATTATGTTTTCTATTTAATTATACATGAAATAGAAACATTATTAGATTTGAGAGAGACATCTGTCGTTTTCGGCCTAAACCATTACAAGAGTTTACGTCGTGATGTTAAGTCGACTTTTGTTCACAGAGCGGTGGTGCGATATTAGAGACATCTTTTGTTCTGTGCCGGAACGATTGCACTGTTGGCGTTCCGCAATTCGCTTTTTAGAGTAAATCGCAGATCGATGCGATACTTACAATATATATTTTATTTTATCTGAGATAAAATTATGGATTTTCGTTGAATTCGCTATGAAAGTAAACAATAATAGTTTTTGTCAACCGGCACAATCGTTAAGGGGGAATGTCTTCTGAGTGTTATGAAATCTTATATTGTCAATTAGGACATTGGTTTTTATATAGGCGGACATTATTTATTATAAATATGGTGTCTTAAATAAAAAACGACTTGACATAGGGATAAAACGAGTGTTTGTACGAATGCGGTTGTCAAATGACACTTTGAAATTGCAACATAATTACATATTCAAACACATTTCGAAATGAGGATAAAAAGATTCTTATTTGATTGATTGATATTCATCTATTGCTTTGTTATTTGTTATTATTTTATATAAAAATATATTTATATGCATAAAGCCACGTATTTGATTAGTTTAAGTAAGGTTAGATAAGATTAGGTTATAATAAGTAAGGTTAGGTTAGATATGTTAGGTTGGGTTAAGTTAAGTCAAGTTAGGTTAGGTAAGATTATGTTAAGTGACGTTAGGTTATATAAAATTGGGCTAGGTTATACAAAGTAAGGTTATGTTATTTGAAATAAGGTTAGGTTAGGATAGTTATAGTTATGAGGCTATATTAGGTTAGGCTATAATTAGGAAGGTTAAGGTTATCTAGGTTATAATAAGAAAGCTTGGGTTAGGTTTACAGGTTATAATACGTTTTTATTAATTAGGTTATTACAATAAAGGTTCGGTTGAGTTGGGTAAAGTTAGGTTAGTTATATAAAGTGTTTAGTTAGTTTAGGTTATATTTAGTGACGTCAGGTTATGTAAAGTGATTATACAAAGTAAGGTGCGGTTAGTTTATATAAAATAAGGTTAGGTTATATAAAAAAACGTTAGGTTATGTAAAGTAAGGCTAGGTTAGTTGGGTCAGACTAGAGTTATTTTGGTTAGGTTAGGTTAGGTTTATAATTATATCTTAGGTTATAGAAAGTTAGTTTAGTTGGGTCAGGTTAGAGTAAGTTAGGTTAGGTTAGGTTTATAATTATTTGTTAGATTAGATTTCTAATTATATGTTAGGTTATAGAAAGTTAGGTTAGTTGGATCAGGTTAGAGTTAGTTAGGTTATAGAAAGTTAGGTTAGTTGGGTCAGGTAAGAGAAAGTTAGATTAGATTAGGTTAATAATTATTTGTTAGGTTGGGTTAGGTTAATAATTATATGTTAGGTTAGTTGGGTCAGGTTAGAGAAAGTTAGATTAGGTTAGGTTAATTATTATTTGTTAGGTTGGGTTAGGTTAGATTAGGTTAATAATTATATATTAGGTTATAGAAAAGAAAGGTTAGTTGGGTCAGGTTAGAGTAAGTTAGGTTAAGATCGCATTTATTCGGTAAGTATTTCGAAATAAGTTTTGGTAAGTATTTTTTTTTACTGGTCTATTTTTTAATTCATAGCAAGCGCCACAGAATCTCAAGGCTACGGTGGCGATGGCGATTTTTAAATCTAAAACGGCCGAGGTACGACGACTTTTTTAAAAAATACTTGCTGTTTTTCTTCAGAAAATACTTGCCGATTAAATAGATTCAAAGTTAACACGTTTACACTTCGTTCATTTTGCAGCGTTGCAACACTATAGCTCTGTTCTTCTGCGTACTTCTGACGGTTTGCTGACGTTTAGCAAACTGTTTTCAAATAAGAATCGAATTGAAAGCTTTTTGATTCTTATTCGAAAACAGTTTGCAAACCGTCGAAAATACGCAGAAGAACAGAGTTTATATTCATTTTGTTGCGTTCCTTTATTTTTTATATAGTGTTTGACGACCATCGAGGTCTGTGGGTAGTAAAAATTCAACAAAATAAAAAATGTTCGCAAATATGTAGGTAGGTTCTCACTTACACATATCTAAAAGCAAAGAAGAAATAATTTGAACAGTCTAGTAAGCAATAGATTTTATGAAAATTGTATAATATTCTTATCCGATTATCTTGTACTTTTCTCTATTAGAACCAATCACTTGCATTTCTCTGAAACACAACACCTTACGTAATTTTTATTTGTTTTGGCAACGAAAGATGACTGTACATTTAGGTATGTATACATTACAAATATAACTTAAATATGGCTAATGAAATTAAGAATTTTAAAAATATATATTTTTGACGTCTAATATTTTTATGATTTCGACGACGTGTAATTTAATATTATGTCATGAATACAATCAGTTGTAATGGCAGTCAACTGTGTCTACGTAAAACCGTTGAATTGTAATCATACAAAAACAGGTTTCGCGCTTAACCACGCGCTTAAAAAAAAGCTAGCAAAGTTGCCTGCAATTAGGCGCACGAATCTAATTTTAAATTAGGTTATTATAAGAAAGGCTAGGTTGGGTTGGGTAAGGGTAGGTTAGTTATAAAAAGAGTTAAGTTAGTTTATGTTATATATAGTGACGTTAGGTTATATAAAGTTAGGCTAGGTTATACAAAGTAAGGTTAGATTATATAAAATAAGGTTAGGTTATCTAAAATAAGGTTAGGTTATAGTGACGTTAGGTTTTATAAAGTTAGGCTAGGTTATGTTAAATAAGTTTAGGTTATGTAAAGGTAGGTTAGGTTATAGAAATTTAGGTTAGTTGGGTCAGGTTAGAGTAAGTCAGGTTGGGTTAGTAATAATAATTTTATGTTGGGTTAGGTAAGTTGGGTCAGGCTAGAATAAGTAAGGTTGGGTAAGTAATACTAATTATATGTAAGGTTAGGATTGCATTTATGTGGTAAGTATTTGATTATTATTTTTGGTAAGTATTTTTTGTAGTAGTCTTTTTTTCAATTCATCGCAAGCGTCACATAATTTCAAGGCTACGTTAGCGATGGCAATTTTTTTATTTTCTCAACCGACCGTGATTTGACGGTTTTTGTAAAAATACTTGCTGTTTTTCTTCAGAAAATTCTTGCTGATTAAATAGATTGATAGAGCTGCAGGGAGTTTCAAATATATATTCATATAATAATTATATTAATTTTCAGAAGTTACAGTTGCAATCAGAGACTATCATGATGACGATAATGAAGAATTTCATAGATTACAAAAATCAAGGATTTTTTTATTAATTTCAGCAGTTTATATATATGTCCAAATTGTTTTGTAAAATGTCCAATTTGGTTTGTTTAGTGTCCAATTTGGAGTGGTAGAACTATGCGCACGCGCGTACACCATAGTGCAAGGGTGGCCAACCTTTTTTGTCCTGGGATCGACTTTTAAATATTAAGTTTTCTCGCGATCGACTTCTAAGAACATGATTCTTATGAGAAACTTTATTTAGGGTTTTTTCTTTTCTTCAAACCCCGATATGTTTATTTTAAATGCGAAATTCATATCATTAGATAAGTATGTGCTTACAAAATAATTACATCGTAATATTTTTGTTTATTTTATATTTAAATTATATATTTTTTCGAAATTCACGGACTTTTTCGGGTTCGAGCTAATTTTGCTTTGGGATCGACCGATCGAACGCGATCTACCAGTTGGGCATCTCTGCCTTAGCGGGAACATTAGTGTTTAGTGTTGAATATTGTGTCTAAAGGTTTTCTTCGAAACAATACTTATAATATGTTTATCTGGATTCGAAAAAAAAAATACGAATGTGTTATGAAAATTCTTTCAAATTCCCAAAATGGTAAGAATTGTCAAACTGGAAATAAAATTTTAATGAAGGGCTTTATATATTAGGTTTTAAGTATCAATATGGGTAAAAATTCCAAATTGGTGTAAAAGTATGAAGATTGTTCTAAATTGTTTTGTTGGGTATGATTTGTTGAATTGGATTTTAAATATTTCTTGTAGAAGCTCATATCTTTTCTCTATTTTTGTCTGGTAACAATAATCGTCAAATCATCTGTTTTCGATATATTCGATTGAATATTTTAAATTCTCATGATCTATTAGTTGTTTTACAGACCATTTAGTGGATTTTTAAACCGTAAACACATAAATAGCATTATATTCGTATTCTTTTTTTAAATTTTCACTATCCGGATAATCGAAGTTCTACTATTTGTTAGAAAATTTTGGAAAATGACCAAATTTATTTGAGGAAAAATAAATATATTATGTGTTATATGAGTCGGAAAATTCCATAAAATTTCAAAAAAATATTTAAGACAAAGTTTTATATTATTTGACAAAAGTCGGAAAACTTTGAAAATGTTTAAAAAACTAAATTTATTTTAAAAACCAAAAAATAATCTAAAATGCGTTTCAAAAAAGAATATTAATTGAAAAGTAATTAAAATTACTACTTATGAAAAAAAATCAAAAATATTTGGTCCAAAATAATATCAATGTATGAAATAAGTCAAATATTATAAATACATTTTATCCAGAATGTACGAAACATTACATAATTCAAATTATCTAATTATTTGAAAACTGTCTAAGGCCTTTCCAATTGATGATTTGAAATAAATAGTTTTCGTAAATCCACAAAATCATCATAAAAAAATATATTTCTTATATGAATAATTTCTAAACGAAAATCCATAACTTTTTTGGGGACAGATGAAAATATTCGGTGGGCTGGATCCGGCCCGCGTACCGTAGTGACCGTACACGTAGTACGTGACCGTATAAAAATGTTTTGGTCGAATTTCTTCTCCTATTTTATCAATTTCGCAGACTTATAACGACATTTGCTAACAAAAAATGCAAGCTACATCATGATATACGCGTATTTTGGTTGGTAGCGCCTTTTGACCGAAATCATGATTTTTTTGTCGTGTAGCGATATCTGTTACTAATAAACGAAAGCTATATTATGATATTAGCTTATTTTGGTCGTGTAGCGACATCTGCTAAGGAGTAACACAAGCTGCCTTCGTTTATCTTTCGGTCGTATAGTGACGTTTATGAATGAATAGCGTAGTTAACACCAGAATAAACATAACATTATTTTTCATACAAAATCAAAATTCCTTCATTTTGAAACGATGCCGAAGTCGAAACTAGATGACGTTACAGTGACGTCATCGTTTATTTTTCATACTTATTGAAACTTAATATTGAAATTACCTTCAAGCACCTTCAGTCGAAATTTTAAAATATTCATTTGTGTTACTTTATTGACTAGTACCGAAACCGGTCAATGATCTGATTACCCATGTCACCATCAGCAGCTTTAAGCTCAGTAGTACAATCATTTCTTATATAAACACGATACAACTATTTACTAAACGTCAGTTGAAGTCCATCCGTGCACTTGAAAGCCAGAAAATGCCTAAAGGCGAAACCCTGGTCGTTACTGACAAAACTTTTTCGACTTTAAATAATTTTCACTGTTCGAATTTATTAATAAAACACACAGTATTCCTTGCTTCTTCTTTCCACTTTTATTTATCAAGATCAGGACTGGTTTCGCTGATGGCGAACATTATCAACTGCTCCGTATCCCAAGTGGAAATTGTGGTGATCGAGACATCACTACAATGGGCAAATGAGAGAATTAATAAACACCAACAAGAAAACAAACTGGAAGCTGGTTGACTCAGCTTGAGTCGGATTAACACCCATTTGCACACTTGCTGATTGCCGTCAGAACCATATAACAAAGATATTTATTTTAATATTCAAAAAAACATATCAAACAAGAAATGGAGCGCAATGGATTCATTAAGTATATTTCGATTCGTTCCGGGTGATAATTATTTCCTTACCGCTCACTGAAATTCAACAACTTGACATAGACCAAATAATAAGTCACTTTTCATCAGATTCCTTTTTGAAATCACTTAGAATTTTATAGTTTATACTTTACAAAATATTATACATTTCACAAAGGTCTCACTTTGTTTCATTTTGGAAAACCCCTAAATTCCTTATAAAACTAAAAACTTCAATATTACAAAACAGGTATGAGGGCCACAGACAAGTATGAGACTCAAAAGTGCCACAGGCTCAAAAAGGTTGAGAAACTATGATCTAATACACCGTAACTCTTTATATGAATATGTTATATAAATCTTAATGCAATGTACATGATATGAAATTAATAATGTATATATGGAAAATTTGAGAATAAATAGCGTTTTTTATCGCAAAATCAACTTTGTATGTATTGTATAAGCAAGGAAGCAAAAACAAAAAACCTTACCTAGTTCATAAAATAAAGCTATTTACACATTAAAGCCGGGAGCAAATCGCTGCAAAATACCCTCTGGGGCGGGGCCGATTTGCGAAAAAATGGATTAAAACAATAGATTTCGTAAATTGAACATAACTTTTAAACTTATCTATCGATTTAGATACAAATTTAAATATAGGTTCCCAACAATATTTTAAACTTTTTCAATTACCGTTATAAGATTTTTAGTCAGGGGTTGTCAATATTTTTATGCACAGAAATCTAAAAAGGTTGAAAACTAAACATTTAGAAAGGAATTAAAGTCATAAAATATTTTTCTTCCCTTGAAGCTACGAAATATTGAAAATCACAAAATATGAAAATTTTATGAACAGGGGCTCCCAACCTTTTATATAAAAAAGATTTTTTTTTGTGCGATTCGATTCTCAAAATACTTGAAGCTATGTAGTATTGAAAATCTGGATAGGATGATGATCTTTCATTGATTTTGAGAGTCTATTCACTGGATCAAAATGAGGAGCACATGTTGATGTTGATGGCCTATTTACATCAATTACATCTGGATCGACTGTTCTGGTTCTGATTCAATCCACGATTTTGCAATTTCTAACATATAGTCGTGGAATTTTATTTTTTTTCTGGGTTCAGATGTTGATATACCCTAAAAGAGTTGAACATTGCACAATGCGTTAAATAAAACATCACTTTTTTTGTCCACTTCATTGATTTTCGAAAAATAGAATAGTATGAGAGATACTGATCTGCTAAATCCTTTTGTAGTCCATTACAGTCACTGGTTTGATTATAGGATTACCAGTTTTATAATTTTTAAATTTATAAATATTATTATTCGTCCCCGATTTCTAAAGACCCCAGTAAAAAGTAGAACCTTAAATTATAAAGACAAGTAAAGTGTTATATTTAGAGTCGACAGTTATCCCTCAAAAAAAAATGGTTCTATATATCAATAGGTAGCTACCGAAAAAAAAATATTTGATAAAAAAAATCAAAATGTTATAAATAATAAACGCGAGCAAAGACGTATCACACGGAATCTACATCCCCCGCTCCAACACAAAGTTCATCGATCACGCGGATTCCGCGTTCCCCGGCGTTAAAGAGTTAATTATAATTAAATTATAAAAGCTATATTGATTTTTGATGGGATGGGTATTCCTGAATATTTGAAAACATTTAAAGATAGTCTTCAACTAATCGTGTTTGCCACAGTAATATTTGTTACAACATGCAATGTAACGAGATGGATGTGTCATGATATACAGATGATTTTTTTCTAGTGGTAGGATTAGAAAATTAAAATAATGTCAGATTTCTCTGCAGACGAAAAAAAATTTCGCGCAGACCACACTTTGCTGACCCGTATTATAAAGCATTCTTTTAAACCCTCGTTAGTAGGTGCATAAACATATAACTAATCAAAGGATTTTTAATACTGATATTAGATTCAGATAAGCTCAATGGATTCAGAGGAAATTCAATTCTATATTACAGAGGCTTTGGAGATTAGGAAGTGACAGAGACTGGAAATAAATAAGTCTTGATGTATATCAATCTCACACTATTTATTTGTACATTACATTTGTAAAGTCGCATGTTTATATGCATTTCAGCATAATAATGTTTAGTTTTGTAAAAAATATTATATTTAACACAGACAAGAAGGTTCAGTTATTTCATCAGGGGTGGTTATCTTGAAACTTCGGTGGTCCAAATTTTGAAGATCAAATTTAGAGATATTCGATTGCAACAGTTCTGCAGCTATGTCGGAAAACATTTCTTCTATACCGGCACCAGACTTACAAGAAGTCTTATACGTATGGCTGATGAGATTATGACACTGCTCGCTGAAACAATTTTAACATAAACATTAATTTAAGATTTCGACTGAAGGTGCTTGGTGGAATTTCAATATTAACTTTGAATCGCTCAAATTATGTACATTCACACAGATTTTGTCACTAACGACCCGGGTTTCGCCTTTCGGCACCTTCAGCAACGTTCCCTCTAATTTTTTTATTGTGTGTGCGGACCATCAATTTCTCTGACCAGTAAATTTTCATCAAAATAAAAAATGTGCGCAAATATGTAGGTATGTTTTCACTGACGCTACATATGGAAGATTTGGTGAGCTTAGTATAAGTATTTGAGCAAAAATAAAAGTGTGGCCTGTGCGGGGATGGAAAAAAATGAGCGGCAACATTTTGAGAAGTGTGCGTGCGCACACGCGCACACCTTAGCGGGAACATTGATCTTCAGGCGTTCAAGATCACGGATGAACTTGAACTGACGCTAGTAAATGAATGTTTCGTGTTTATATAATAAATAAATGTATCAACGAGTTTAAAGCCAAAAAGGATAAGCCCATGGGAATGCCCACAGATTTGAGTAGTGAGTGGATTTAAGAATTATATTTATTTGTTTGTCGGAAAAGGTTTTATGATTATATTTATATAGGGTATAGAAGTGGAGATCCCGGCATGCTTAGTATTTAATTTAAAATCGGAAGGCTGTTCAAAAAAAAAAAAAAAAATTATATCGGGAAAACAGAAAGGACGCTGAATATCAGATTAGCAGAACACATGGCACCTTTCAGATTAAAAAAAGACACGTCTACTTTTGCTAATCACTTAATTTCGGAAAGACATATTTGGTCGTTTGTTTTAGGAATGTAAATATTAATTCATATGATGATTCCAAAAATATACGTGCTTCCTTCTAACACTTAATTACTCTTCTGTCGAGTGAACAAAAAGCGAGACTTGGTAAGCTGTCAAAATGCATTTGAAGCGTATTATGCACAGCCCAATTCACATAGATAAATGCGTGTAGAAAAAAACATAACATGTGTGCATCGAATTTGAAAACACCCCGATTTAAATTTAGTTTTGAAATACATCTTTATCATTTGTTTTTGTTTTATTTACCATTTTTTAAACCTTAAAAAATGTCTTCAGAAAATTACGAAAGTGATGACGAAATATTTGCCGATAATTTGTCTGAATATTCACGTTAAAAATTAAATCTTAGATTATTCGTTGAAAAACAAATGCCGAAGTAAGCACCTACATGTGGTAAGTATGCATTTAAAATTTCATTAAAAAATAACCCCTGGTTTGGAAGATAGAGCGATTATTGTAAAAATTGATTTTATTTCACCTGCCGCCGATTTTCGTCCGCTGTACGTACCAGTTAGTTATTACTAAAGCCAGCTTATAGTGTGTTAACTGTGGTGAATGAATAAGCTAAAGCAGTAAATATTTTTTCAGTGATTGAGGTTTAATCAATATTGCTAAATATTCATATCATACCAGAGCTTTTTGAAAAAAAAGGGACAAATATGTATACAAACCAAAACGCTTCCATATCAGCGTCAGTGACTTGAGGTGAGGACGTTTCCAAATCAGACTTATTACCGCATAAGAAAATTTTTGCATTTTCTGCATAGGTAACTATTTCTAAGAGATGTTGAGACAGGACATGAAATGAGGCAGGGTTGTCGAGAGAAAAGACTAGAATGGCGGCCTCGGCAAACTTATAGTAGCTGGATGTTATGGATGCGACTCTCTCCATTCCTCCTGTGTCCCACAATTGTAGCTGAAACAGTGACGAGAGTTTGTCAAGAAACATGTTGTTAACAAGCTCATTTATTTCTATTTGCATTTCTAATTTATTTGATCTTCATAAAAAATGTGAGATTTTATTACGATTATCATGTTCGCAAAAAAAGATTTTAAATCATGGCATTGTTTTTAACTTACATTGTAATTTTTTCGCCAAAAGAATCCGTAGCACGCTATAAGACAATTTTACCGAGCTGCATCGTTATAAGCGGCATTGAGTCCATTTTTGAGGAGCATATTGTAAAGTATATTATCCATTTATTTTTCGAGGGGTGAAAATTAAGAACCAATTTTATGAAAAAGGTGTCTTGAGCAATAAATGGTTATAAGACGAGAACTTTTTTATAACACTATCTTTTCGTATCTGATATCGCATTATAAAAGTAAGTCACCGCCTTCTTTATTTGACAATGACGTAATACTGACGATTAATCTGCATATTAATTAATTGTTATCAATACTTTAAAAATTTGAAAAGTTGTTTGCCATATTTTACATTACCTTCACATCCTTATTGCTCAACTTAAATATTCTATCAAAATGGTCAAGGCCTAATGTAGATTTTCTATCTGTGGCGGTCACGAAGGTGTTGTTGGTAAATCTTCGAAAAAGTGACGTTTTACCAGCTCCGTATTCACCACATAATATCACTTTTTGTTCCGGTATCCTAATCGATGCCATATCACCTACAAATTTTATAATATGTGCACCGACACAGATGATACAGGTATTTCACTTATGAGCATGTTGCAACTTCGAATGAATCATGAAGCTCGCGCTTCAACTCGAGCTTTAATTATTCAATAGATTAGTCGTTGATCCAGCCGGGACGATAATTATTTGTTTGACGTTTATTTGAGGACATTTAATGTTGCCGCAACGTCGAACATTTTTTTTTTCATCGGGCTTTATTTTTGAGTTCTAAAGTTTCGAATATGAATAAAACAGGGATGTGGAGTTGCGTTAAAAAAAGACGACTCTGAATCCAGCTTTAAAATAATTGACGACTCCGACTTCAACTCCAGCCTTAAAATAATTAACGACTCCGACGCCAAGGAATTTTTTTATTAATTTCATTTATGTATACCATCAGATCACCTTTAGTCAGCCAAGCATGAAATGTGAACACTTTTGAATATTTTGTTTAAATACACATCATTAAATATATTTTTCAAAAAAAATCGAGCCGCTCATTTTTCACGACTCCGACTCCAGTTAAAATACCGCGACTCCGTGACTCCGACTCCAACTCCACACCCCTGGAATAAAATCTGTATAAATAAAAATAAATCATTTAAGATTTTTTTCTACACTTACCTTTATGATTGGTGCAAAGACATTATATTAAAAACTAATAAAACGATCTTTTGTATTTTTGTACTAGGTTCACAAGTTAGCACTTAAAATATAATTGTCACAATTTTTGATGACAATTTTCATTTTTCGTTACTCCATTACCATCAAAGGCATTAAATTAAAGCTCTATTTTAAATGCGTTTGATGTAATGTCGGAAAATACACTTAAGACAAAGAAATTTCGGAAAGATCATTTCAATATTCTTTATCGAGTAAAGATTATCGATAAGGTATGGAGAGAAATGTCTTCCAAGACATTGACAGGGTAATCCGCCGCTGACAGTTCATAGTGCACAAATTGCGCATGCACAAGTTCAAAATAAATACATAGACCGTTTCGTATTTTGTTACATCGGCCAATCAGATGTGTGTTTACTTAACAAGTACCCAACCATCAACACAATACTGGTTACTGCGTTCAACTAACCATAGATATAAATATTTTGCCTCTAATGAGCCGGCTTGCTTATGGCAGCGTTGTGTTTTGAAGTTTGAAATGTCATTTTGTATTCATAATGGCACATTGGTTATTGTAGTAATTCTTCTTTGTTGTTGTGTCTTGCTGATACTGTCAGCAAATGGATCTGAAATAAGCTACATCTAGCACTGATCAACCTGGTCGAATTTCTCGGATAAAATAACCGCATAATATAAAAAGATATGCCGGTCCTATCCTACCTGTACTGTTAAATTTAGAATTCTGAATTTAATGAATAAGCGCATCGAAATCGATATCGATATGCAACAAGAATCTGTAACAATATCTGACAGCCCGATGGACGACATCGCGATGAGTACTGAATCGGGCACTCAAGAGAAGCCGTCGTCAACCCTTGCGGCGCCCGCTACTGAAGAGGAGGAAGCGGTCAGTCACGATGAATTCAGCGATGAGGTGAGTTTTACGTTGGATTTTTTTTTTACAATCTAGACATCTCAATTTTATATTAATTAATAGTCTCGAAAATCAACAATTTATAAAGATTATGTCTACCCTTCCTGTCAAATGAACTCTTTTCCTATCTATTAGTATTTTTAAATGACGTTATGAAAAACAGTTCTTTGCAGAAGTGAAAAAATATTTTAGGTAATTGTAGAGTATAGCTGGTCATGGATTATTACGGCGAAAAAACTTCACAAACTAAGCTAAAAACAACGCCACGATTTAAAATTATTTTTTGAGAGCTTGATAATCGCGTTAAAACCACACATTATTACGAAGAACACTGATAAATTATGCGAAATACGAAATATTTTTCAGTACATCGCCTCTGATTTCCATTATGGCGGCCGCCATAAGAAGACGTAAAAGAAACATCCAAAAGCTTAATACTTTCGATGGTTTCGGCGGTAACTTTGTGGAAGTTCATTTTAATAGAAAATTTAAATTAACTTTGATTATTCCACGTATTGTGTTACTAACTGTGACACGTGTTTCGCCTCTTTCAGAGGCATTTATTTCGATTCTGCACCCCCCTCCTTGCTCCTCTTAAAAACTCCATTTTGTAATTTCACAATATTAAAATGTTAGAATCAATCTTGCTTCATTACTTAAGCAAACTTTGCGATAGTAATTCTGAAGATACCTCTGAAAGAGGCGAAAAACGTGTCACAGTTAGTAACACAATACGTGGAATAATCAAAGTTAATTTCAATTTTCTATCCAAAAGCTTATTTAGAAAGCAGATGCTACAACAATTATTGCTCACAGACGAAAATAGTGGAGAAACAGTTATCAGCTTCCACAAGAAGATAAATTTAAAAAACTGCTGATACATGGCAGCAGAGTGGGTCTCTTTAAATGTGTCAACTTTGAGAAAATCATTAGTAAGTTCCAGTAACACAGTACAAAGTGGTATAGGAGACGTTGCAGAAGCAATAGCACAAATTTTCAATATGTGGTGAATGTGACGAAGAAGATGTAACTGATTGGTTAAATAGCAATGTAAAGGATCCTAAATTCCATACTTTGAAATATTAGGAAATAATTAAAGAAATATCTGCCTCAGAGGAATAAGATCGAGAAGACAAAGAAGAGATTTGCGAGGAAAGAAGTATTGGTCCTACATATTCTGAAGCTTTTTAGTGCTTGGATGTCGCAATTAAGTGGTTTGAAAGACAAGAAGAGTGTGGGAACAACTTATATGTCTTAAAATTTTGTTATTTTTTAAAATATGTAATAAAAATTATGTAGACATATTTTTTTCGACCTCCTAATTCTGGTGCACCGCCACTTTTTCCCATGATCAAAAGTGCACTGTGACTTCGAAAAGGTTAAAAAACACTGATCTAGACAGATAAAAAATATTCTTTCTGAATTTACTTACATGTTTTTTCCTGTGAATTATGATTTTTTTCGACTATCTGGATTTTTCCTTACCTAAACTACCTTCATCCCCAATTAGTCCGGATAATCGAATTTCTACTGTAACTATATGTCTCATTTGATAAATATACATGTGATGCATAACATGTAGGGTTGAAGGACTAAAAAAACTTACAATAAAAAAAATGTTTTAGGAATTGGACATGCACGCTGGCAATAAGACGAGCACTCCGGGGCGCAGTGTGACACTACAGATGTTATTAGACGCCAAAATACTTCAACCCGGAGAGGCAGCAATGACTATCGAGTATCTAGTGAGTGATATTGAAAGAAAAGCCAAAACACGTATTAAATGATAAACTGTTCATATATATTATAATTGAATTGTTGTTTTTATTCGAAAAAATCAGGGCTGTGGAGTCGTGTAAAAAAAAGACGACTCCGACTCCAGCTTTAAAATAATTAACGATTCCTACTCCGAGGAAATTTTTCAATAATTTCATTTTAACTTATATATATATATAACATCAGATCATCTTTAGTCAGCCAAGCATGATATGTCAACACTTTCGACTATTTTGTTTGAATACACCATCATTAAATATATTTTTCAAAAAAAAATTGAGCCGCTCATTTTTCACGACTCCGACTCCGGTCAAAACACCGCGACTCCGACTCCACAGCTCCGGAAAAAATATTTGGCATAATTTTCATAAGATATTACACATAAAACAATGATTTTTGTTTGAATCGTTCAAATTATGTTCATTCACACAGATTTTGTCACTAACCACCCGGGTTTCTCAGAAGACTGTTTTAAACGATCAACTGCACATGCCTGGCTCGCTGCTTTTATACCCTATATACATATAATCATAAAAAAAAATCCAACAAACAAAAATAAACATCAAATCTGTGGGCTAATCTTTTTCGTCAGCAATGGTTTTAAACTCAATAATACATTTATTTCTTATATAAACACAAAACATTCATTTACTAAGCGTCAGTTCAAGTTCATCCGTGCACTTGAACGCCTGAAGACGCCTAAAGGCGAAACCTGGGTCGTAAGTGACAAAATCTGTGTGAATGTACATAATTTGAATGATTCAAGTTTAATATCGAAATTCCACCAAGCACTTTCAGTGGAAATCTTAAATTAAAAAAAAATCATTTTTGTATTTCAAATATTTAAATGTATGGAAGGTTCAGTGTGCGAAAGGTTCTGTGTTCGGAAGATTGTGTGTCCGAAGTATTCTTGTTCGGAGTATTCTATTTGGAGAATTCGTGTTCGGAAGAATCACCGAACCAATTATTACATATTATCACTCTCCTCAGGGACAAAAGTTCGTTGGTGACCTGCAAGCTGATGGTAAAATAAAATCACACGAAACGGAAACCATTTTCTGCTCACCGTCAGCGTGGGCGATCCACTGTAAAAGAATCATAAATCCTGATAAGAAGTCGGGGTGCGGATGGGCCTCAGTCAAATACAGAGGGAAAAAATTAGATGCCTATAAAGCAGCTTGGCTGAGGAGAGTACAACTTCAGCGAGATTCCACTCCAACAGACGGTCTGCGACTTAATTTAATATTTTGTCCACCTGTTATCAATATTTTGTACACCTAATTTTAGTGTTCGATTTTGCCATTTATTTAGTTATATATCGCCAACATACTTACAAAAGTTGTTGAGTGACAAAATTGACAAAAATGAGATCAGGGCACGAAGAAAATTTTGGATATCTATTTTTCGTCTGGGATAACAGTTTGGCAAAACTGTAAAAAAATCTCAAATATTGTTTTTTATGATTTTAGGGAGAACTAATGATACAATATTTCACCCAAAGAAGAAAATGCAAAAGTCTAGACCTAAACTTGCCGTCTACATGTAAAATTACATGTTAGAAATCGGAAAAAAATTAAATCCATTTTTCCATTTACTAAGCAATTTTGGTACCCGTTGTAAGCGAATTTAATTTAAGAGTTAATTTTTTATTACGAATTACCCTCGGATACCGATAGCTTAACTTTATTTGCGCCAAGATTGTCATAAATCCATCTATACTGTAATATTTTAGTTATGTATGTAACCTAAAATATAGAGACTAGAAACCTAAAAGGTCAAATTTTCATTTACTGTTAACAGCTTCTGGTAGTATGATGACGATATGCTTAATTAATTAATGCGATATATTAGTGACGTTCAAGCGACCTGTTATAGGTGGACCGATTGATGAATATTTATATTTTACAGACGAAATCGAAAATGAAACAGAACAGTTAGCCGCTCCTCCGCCCCAGCGTATCGTCGTCAAGCATAACACTGTTCCCAACAGGATTTCTCAGCAGTGAGTTCTCGGCGGCATTTTTATTACCCCTTTCCTCACACAACAGAGCATTCGTAATATCCACATGGCAGAATAAAATAATAAAACTGCACTACATTTTTCAATGATAGTAAATATCTACTTTGAAATCAACGATAGGAGATTCCACTATGGTTAAAATATATGACAATATTGCTAAGTTGGGTTCGCTTTGTATAAATTGACGCCCGCTGTGGTTTTGTCGGTTAGAGCTTGCTCTACCGACCTATCCTGATATTATACTGACTACTTTCAGTTTTTTAGATCAGCGTTTCTCTACCCTGGTCCACGTAGAACAAACGATAACAAATCAAAAAACTAAAATGCACTGGTCCTAAAAAAATATCAGTCAAATGAGTTTAACGTTCCAAAATTTTTGTCACTGACGCCCTAAGAGATATATTGGTTTAAAACACAATTTACCTACGTATTTTGTCGCTTAACCTTTAGAGGAGTGAATAGATCTATACTGTCCTTACTTTACTCTACTGACTTTTCTTAACATGACAATTGTGTGACTTTTCCAATGAATATATGTAACTCATACTTAAAGCTAATATATGATCACAGACAGACACTCTTGTGTTGAGTTTCATACTCATTTCCAGAAAAATGGCGCCGATGTACATGTACGTCCATACTCCTTTAAAGGTTAAGCTCTTTTGCTGATTTTGGGTTGATATGAAGGATAGGGAAATCAAATATCTTACCAATGCAACCCTGTGTATACTGCATATAGCCCACAATAATTTATAAATTTTGATAAGATGACCGTATTTGAATATTTTTTATTACTTCTAGTGATGCCAATACTCTCGTCGAAGCGGTATCTTTTTCGTCTATAGGGAAAGTGCAACCGTTTCTTGTATCCATTGGCACGAATGCGTGCTTTGTCCTGGACTTACATTGCCATCTGACAGTGTCAGAGGTGTGTGGATATCTCGCCGGCTCTTGGGATGTGAACACACACAGTAAGTTATTTAATTTACTGGTACTTAATATGTTACTGTCACAAAAAAACAATTACGCTTGACTGATGTTTGGATTGTCCAGATTAATACAAGATATTTATTACCCGGCTTTGCCTTGAATCAAGAATTATTTTTATTCATTCTGTTATTACTATTTTGCTAGTCCGCTTGTGCTTAATTGTTGTGATTGCAAATGCAAGTGGAACAGGAAATTTTAATTGTTCAAACGAAAACAAATTCAGTCCGAATGAGTGTAATCCTTGAAAATAGGTTGTATTCATCCTCAAATGGCAAAATTAAAATGGTCATCACGCTGACGTAAGAGTGTAAAATCTTCACTTCAAGTCCATATTGTGTCATGTAGCAACATAATTGGACACCCAGCTTTTAGCATAAATCTATGCGAAATAATGCCACTAAAATTAAGTGAATTCAAAAATTTTAGCAGATAGCTTGTGGCTTTATTGTAATTTAAACCTACATCTGTCTTTCCGGTTCTACCCAGTGCATCGGTAAAAATACCCTATTTCCAATCTTGTAACGCCGTAGAACTTCTCGACAGATTTAACAATGGGCAATGACCAATAAATAAAGCACTAGATCAGTCATATCAGAATAATTTTCCAGTACCTCCCTGTGCATCAATAATAACAAAAATGTGCTCTTCTGTGCGACTGTAGAACTTCTCGATAGATAGCTCATTGCACCATTCTTAGTAATTGATTTTTAATTAGGCTTAAATTTTTTTACAACATTTATCAATTGTTTGTTATATCTAGTTATTAGTCTTGTATAACTCAATTTTCTGTAAATAACCCTGCATCGATTAATATTTCCATCAATTGAAAATGCTCACGAAACTGGACCAGATCTCTTAAAAATCTCTAATCAATAGAAAGAACTGTTTTATTTTTAAATATAATATCCTTCTACAGTGAACACTTATAAAGTGATGAATAATATTTGATTTTACGTTTCGCACTGTTCACAGTTCAGTTTCTGTGACAGACACATGTATTTTCTGTTTTATATTGTAGATTATCGGTTACTACTGAAATAATTATTTTTAATAAATAGATTTGGCTGTCACGCACGCCTTTCCCTGTCTCACTTGCAAAGCGGATGACAGGCCGGCCGTCCTAGTCGAGTCGCAGATCTTCGTCACGATGGAGCGGATGGGCCTGACTCTGGTCGGCTGGTACCACTCTCATCCGGTGAATGCGGCCATGCCCAGTCTCAGGGATTGCGACAGTCAGCTCGAGTATCAAATCAGAAAGCGCGGCCCCAGCGATCTCACTTATACGCCATGCATCGGCATAATTTGCTGTAAGCTCTAACGAGATTTTATTTATTGATAGATGATCAAGCTCTCAATATATTTTCTTTTTAATTATTATGCTTAGAGTCTGTAAATCGATGAAAAATACAAAAACTAGAGATGATTTTAGATATTATTTTTTCAAATATCAAACTGTGTCAAATGTATAATTAATGTTTTTATTTTAATCCAAATTTAAGCCTTTTATTACTACTAAAAAATCACTTGGTGGTCTGCTTATAATAGGATAAACTATTATTGTTAATATCCAATATGGACCTTAAAATGATTTCTGGTAATTCTTTCAGCCCCATACAATCCCGAAAGCCCTGTCCTCGAATCTTCCTTGACTTGCTTCTGGACGAGTCCCCCTCCCGAGCAGCGGCCAACAGAGTATCCCCGTCCATTACTTATGCAGTACGCAGTGGTGCACGACACTCGCCTTGCACCTCACGCCATGGAGCAGATCTCTAAAAGCATCAAGTACTATGCATCCATGATCGACGACAGAGCTATAAATTTTTTTGACCAATACAAGACAGATATCACCTATCTGGACAAACTGAAGTGCACCCTGGCAGCTAAGTTCCCAAGGGAGCAGAGTGACGGTCTGCTTTGGAGCTTCATAAGAGATGCACTGGGCTGCTCTGCCGACGGGGACGACAAAATGGATCTCGACGCCTTGCTGGCTGTTTCTCAGCCCATCCCTAAGTCGCAGTCTGGAATGCCCCTCGACCTCCCGTCAGGCAGTGCTCTCCGTCACGCCATAGGTCAGCCCCCGGGCGCTCCTCAGCCTCCAGCTTATGGTTCTCTGGGAAGCGGGAAGTTTGAATTGCAGACGCACCTGAACATACCCGTTCCGCCAGGCTCAAATAAATTGTCATCGAAAAACTCTCTGTCGACCCGGGGGTTAGACGTCTTGAGTGGAATGTCTCTAGGTCTCGGTCCGGCTACTAGCGTATCACTAGGTCTCCCCGTCTCCGCTTACGACTCGCTGACAGCCGGCGGGCTGCTAGCTAATCTGCCCCCTGGGATATCATCCAGCCTCGCTGCCACGCTGGCCAAACTCCCCGATTCAGGTATGACTGATGCTTTTTCGAATCTGCCATCGACGGGTCCCGGATCCCTAGAAAAATCAGGTGCTTCCGCCCTGGCAGCCAGCTTGGCATCCTCTACTCCCCCCGGGCTCGCCTCCAATCTGATGCTGAGTTCGGCGGAGATCGCAAATGCTCTTTTTCAAAGTGGAAAGTTTCCGAGTGCCAGCTCTTTGCTAGGAATACCTGACCCCATGTCGCAGAGCATTCTCGACGCTAACAATATGTATCTTTCTCCTTCACTGCTCAAAATGCAAGACGGCCTCGGCCTGCTGCGACCCGTGTCCTCCGGCCCGTCGTCGAGTAAGAATAGTCAAGACCAAAGTCTCTACCTCAAAAGCACTCGAGATTTGATGAAATCTGCAAAAGAATTTTTGCCACCGGACGTCAATATATCTGCATTAAAAGCGGCGGGAAAACTGGATTTCTCTTTTCCACCAGAATTAAGCATCACCAAACAGCCGGACGTTTCGATATCCACGGTCACTAAAATTCCCAAAATATCAGATTACGCTTCTGACTTCAGCATGTCCGCTCCGAAATCTGGTGAATCTTTCCTTAATCAGATGCTGGAGCTGACGAAGAAGGCCGGGAAAGCTGATTTTACCATGGACAGTTCGGAATCATCAGCCAAAATAAATATTTCAGACGATTACGTACCCTTCAATCTGTCTAAGTCCGTCGTCCAGAGCGACGCAGACAATATGAACCGAAGCCTTGTGACAGATTTTTCATTAGTGAAAACGGGTGGAGACAATGTTAACAAAGAGCTCAGTTGTGATTCGGATATTCAAAATTTATCTATGCGTAGTGGTATCTCGCGCGACGCCGTTCAAGACCACAATTCTCTAACGGATCATTCAATGACTTAAATCATTCTGGATACACTAACATTGCAATGGCAATAAATTGAGAGGGAATGAAGAAAATGAAAACAATTTATTCAAATTCGTCGGCGACTAATCCATTGAATATTGAAAGATGAGCAGATTCTATAGTGCAGCACATCTTTCACCCTCACTTGAAAAGCAAGTTTTCATTTCAGGAAAATTTTCTTATAAAAAAAGGTCTTCAATTTGATTGAGGTACGTTTGCTGAGATTGGCCCTTCCAACTGTAAGTTTTACCACCTAAACCGACTTCTGTGCGTGGGATACGAAGTTTCAATCGCACGGTATGTGATATTTTGTGTAAGAGCCAATGAGCTGCATGTGCCGCAGTTTGCCGGCCACTGGACTGGAGCGTTGAAGTCATAAAAATTTATATTAGCTTTAGCAATAATGCATTTTTGTTAGAATCTCTGAAAGGTTTGCAAGCGTGGCGACAATATGCCATCTTGAAATAGATCAAAGGCATATTACCGGAATAAGTGGTGGAAACCTGATCTCCGGACAGGTGCTTAAAAAGAAAACGCAAGATAATTATTTTAATATACATTTAGTAAGTAAAAATTTTCCAATTTTTTTATTGAAGTAGTGTGTATGTTATAAAATGATCGTTTTGTGAAACATTAAAATATAGTTTTATTGTATATCACCTTCCACTAGTTTAAAAATAACATATCGTCATAGAGATCTCATAGCCCATAGGTTCCCAACCTTTTTCGGGTGGCAACCCCTTTTTATAAAAGCCATGAGACTAGGCGACCCCCCGTGGAATTTGTAATCCTCGATTTGCTATACTCTTTCGTTATTTTGTTGTTCAAATCCAAAATCGAAAAAAGTTGGCGACCCCCCAGGTTGGGAACCCTTGTCATAGCCCACTGATTTTTTGGTAATGGTTTTATTTTATAATGTTTTTTGATTCTTCATTAGGCGAAAAATTCTTTATATAAATAACAAAATCAAAATTTTATTTTTAATATGAACCTCTAACGAAGGAGTCGTTGACTTTTTAATACCTACCGCCTATTTTTTATGGTAAAATTTCCCATCCACTTATCAACATCGCACTAGTTCAATTCTGTGAGGGTAACCTAAATTTGGACTTGAATTTTTGGCACATCTAAAGAGCATCGTTAAATGCATGTTGAAAATCTCTAAAACTCCATAGCAATGAATGCTGGAATAACCCTATAACATAACCTCTCCTAATTAAACCTAAATTTGAACATAAATTTCCCAACCAAGATTAAAGAACAGGGTTTGAAAAATTTTGAAATACTGTTAAAACGGTACCAGAAAATTCTATAACCATACCAAAATTTTTCTAAAAGCAGATAAATTTATTAGGTTTTATCATTCAAATAATACCAATATCACGCGGCAATTAAAAGGTTAACCTGTCGCTGTCAAAATGTATAAACCAAATGAAATGTATAAGTTTCTGGAATATAAAACCATGAAAATAAAAAAAAATTACTGGGCGTCATAATAAAAGTTTTTAATCTATCAATCGTTTGGTGCGAGTACAAAATCAGGAGCCACTGTCACCACTGTACGTAGTAATAAAAGATGTTATTCAAATTCAAAGCATTACAATATCTCTTGATCAATCAAACAAAAATGATATCAAAGTATTTCCTATTGTATGATACATTTTTCCCTATTGTGGTATCAAAGATAAAATTTTCTTTTTACCTTCTAAAAGTTTTGTTTCAATTTTTGGGGAAATATTTAAATACAAAACGTATTGTGTTGAAAGAACTAAAAGATGAATTATTGAGTCCTAAATGTAAGTATAATTTTAACTTTAATTGTTCAATACCCAGATTCCCCTCCCCCCTCTGCTTTCACAGCTCCCCCTTATTTTACTCCAAAAGATTTTGGTCAGATTAGCCCGCGGGTCATTAGACTTTCAAGTGAGAAGAGCCATGTTTTAAAGGAAACAGGATAGTAAAGGTATCAGAGAGCCGTTGATATGCAATATACTTTTTAGGGTAATTAAAAACATTCAAGATGGTCTGCCGATCCCTGGCCTAGCTAATATGGAATAGTTATACACGAGTATTTCGTGAATTCTCGTACTATTGTGATCACCATGGCGTAAGACATCTCTAATTTCTTCTTAATTTAGGAAATATATACCAAAAAAATCTTGCTGGGCATTAACCTTTTGACTGCGGCTCGGATCCAAATCGGTTCAGATTGGGCTGCTATAGCAGTCAACCGCGGTCAAAGGGTTAAAGAACCAAGTGAAAAATATACGTCCTGGGTTTTTACTGTCCATCAAAGGTTAGTGTTAAAACAAGTTTTTTCACTTGGTTTTTCAAGGGCCACCAACATAGCGGAAGTATTTATTAGCATCGTATGGGAAGTGTTAAACGGTTTAACATTAAAGAAAAATTATGCGACCGGCACCAGTTACATATAGAAAAAAGAATATACAAATTCTATATATCAATGCAATAGATTTATATTATAATATATTATGTATAATTATTACCATCATAAACGTAAATAATTTACCAACGGCTTAGAGTGCTTTTAAGTAAATGCCAATTCAAACATGAGTACTCTTGGCTAGTATCTACAAATTAAATACTCTCATTGTAAATGTGTATTATTTTCTGATCAGATACGTGTCTTGATTTCACCACATTAAAATCTTTAACAAAATTAAATATTTAGTCAGTTTTTCATTCTCATCCAATGATATAACGTTATTACTTACCTTAGGGGCAGTACCGCCTTCTGTCTGTTGCCACTCGATTGCAGTTCTGTAATGAATGGCGTAAAAGACAATTAAATGGAAAATAGCCACCCAGTTAACATTATTTTATAAGAAGTAACTGTTTTAATACTTATCGTTCGACAACCGAAGGATGGTTGCTAAATTGTAGTATGTCTCTATCATGGGCTAGTCGTGGCAGATTGAGGCTGCATAGCCAAGATTATCTAACGCTCTGACTGATCCCTATTTAAGATTTCTGCTAATTTATAAACCTCAATAACTACAATCGAATCCTGCAATCCGTCATAGGTTTGGCCCGATGTCTGGGGAAGAATCTACATAATCTGTTCATTAATTTATTT
The DNA here is from genome assembly GCA_030503985.1 of Himalopsyche tibetana. Lineage (NCBI taxonomy): Eukaryota > Metazoa > Arthropoda > Insecta > Trichoptera > Rhyacophilidae > Himalopsyche > Himalopsyche tibetana. The sequence continues at coordinate 33,265,792 of JAPJYX010000012.1, read as the reverse complement.
TTCGTAAGGAAATGAAAAACTTTTTTAGTAAATTCTAGATATGGTTGAAATTCACAAATCGGCGAACGATAAACCCGCGCTCCTACGCCAGTTCGTCGCTCTCTTCGGTTGTCTTCGGCGAACGCGAGTTTCTGCCTCGCACCTCTCATCCGCCCAGCTCGCAAGAGGCGTTCGGTGTCCGCTCCCTCTCTCGAATTTCGGCTCGCGACAGTCGTCTTGTATCTGTCGGGGTGTTAGCGCGTCAATTTTTCCGCATCGAACTGTGGCGTTTCTCTCGCCCACTTCCGCGACAACAGCTGGCGCTGTTGTTTCCCTCCGATACGATAGATAAAAGTTATCTCGTAAATAATAAGCTCACCGAAAGAAAATAGGCCCGAGCGTTTCGCAATCGCCTTCAGTCGTGAATATGTGCTGCGAGAGTAATGAAATTTACATTCGTCCCAAAAATCGTAAATGAATTTTCGTACGAGTGAAGTTTTTCAAGAAAGGAGCGTTGAGAATTGTTAACAGTGCTATAAATGCAAGTGAAAGTTTGACGTCGGATCGTATTAGAACCGAACGGAATTCGGAGGAAATAACATTCGGCCCTGGAAACTTTTCGTCGAGAGATATATCCGTAGCCTTCACGATAACGGTAAGAAAACTTACTTTCAAATGTGCCAGCGCGCTCCGTGTAGTTCCCGCGGAACGAAATCGCGATGAACTCGTATTTATTATGAATCAATTACATTTCTGGGAAGGCCGCCAGGTGACGGACCTTTCGGCGCCCGCGGATTCCAATAGTCAATGATTCACCCATCAGGACCGGTTTCGCAGTTTCTGAAGCTGGCCGTGGAATTCTCACGCGGAAGGCGGAGGCGCAACTATTGTTCGGCAGCCGTCCCAGGAAAGCGGATCCTACTTTTATTGACAAACTTCTTCGACGCGTCAGTCTTCCGGGCCCACCCCCGACTCGCGCACTAAGAAATGTTGAAATACAATTACAACAGAATCGTTCATTAATCTGTAAAGATATTACTTATAATATATTTTTCAGCGAAAACGATAATGGTATTCGAAAATTTATTGTCGACGACTACATTGATATTTATTAGATTAGTAAAATGATAATCGCAACGAATTTGATTCCACGAAATCAATATCTACGACGGTATTTCCATTGGATATGCATTTCGGACAGTGGCGTAACTGATGAGTTAGAGCCCGAATTCGAGGAATTGAATATATTTAGTTTTTCTTATTTACATTTTCGTGCGATTTAAATTGTTACTTTATTGAACTTTAATAAATTATTATTTAATTTAAGCTAACCATTTGCCGAATGTCTGTTGCACTATTGAGATAATTTATGTTATATGGATACAGGATGTCGTACATCCGCGATTGTAGAAATGGATTTTTTTCAATTGGTCTTTTTGAGTAAACAATTAGAATGAAAAGTTGTTACTATAATACTACAAATTCTAGACATAGAATTAAGGCTTTGCACAGTTACGAAACGAGTGCGAACTGTAAATATCTACTTTATTTTCATCATAGCTAAATAATGAAGTTCTTGCGAAACGCGACTCAGTTTTCGCCCACTATACAAAATACCAGAGGCGGTTTACCCTATAAGCAAGCGAGGCACGCTTAGGGCCTCAAAAATAGCTTATATAATATAACCCATATATGTTATTAAGTTTTCCGAAAAACAAGGCCTCATAATAGTACTGCGCCTGAGGCCTCCCATGAGTTTAATCTGCCATTGGTAAATACATAGTATACATACATATGATATTTAGTTCGTAAGCAATTTGTACTAATAAACAATACGCCATGATAATACATACATACGATGCCTAATGCGCTGTCAAAAACCTTGTCTTGGACGCCATAAAATACTTTGTATTACCTACTTAAATTTTGCATTTAGAACATCTCCCCAAATCAGTGATTTCCAACCTGGGAGGCTTGGATTACTGCAAAGGAAGGCGCGAACAGTCCAAAATATTTATTCATCCTTTAAAACGTCATCTTTATTACTATATGAAATAAAGGATGGGGAGGCGCTCAGATATTTGTTTCTTCAAAGGGAGGCGCTGTAGCATAAAGGTTGGAAACCACTGCCCTAAATCGAAGCAACCGAGCGAGCATAATATACCTGCATCTTCATGTAACACCTAAAAGATTCTCACGTGTAAGTGCTGCTATTATAAATGACGCCTACTGGACGAACTCCAGTGGGTCGTTCACAGAGTTTGTTTAATCCCTGAATAACGACGGATGTTATATATGCGGTTAATTACTATCGCTCAACATAAAGAACCTTCAATTGAAACTCTCGAGACACACTGTGAAAACGTGTATGCGCCCGCTAGTTACGCGACTAGCACACAAAGGAACCTATCGTTCGATGTTTACAGCCACTCGTTACAATATAACTCTAGATTCTAGAAGTTGCTTCTAGATCGGTTGTGTGTCAAGATTAGACCGGCGGTCGGTATTCTTGACAACTGTTTTCGCCTTTATTTATGTTTCTTGTATCGTTATGAAGTACTGACCAAGTTTATTTTTACGATATTTTATGAAAAGAGAAATAGCAAATTCAGTAAGAAATGTACTCAGAGGCGTAGCTAGTAACTTGGTGCCTTCATGCAATCGTCACGCAAGCCCCCTCACCCCCACGTTATTTGTTTTATTGAATACTATGTAGAAATTTGAGGGCCTTTTCGCTGGACTCTAATGCGCACCAGTCTGCTATGAGGTGGCTACGCCGCTGCTCAGGCAGGCCCTTGTCTCGTTTTCCAGAGTTTTTTTTTTAGAAATAAACTGATGAATTTTACGCATGAGAAGTATTGATGCGTATGAGTGTACATTGTACAATGTACATGAACGGCCGGTACTTTTGGAAAGAGCTTTATAAAGGCTTTATCAGATATCTCACGGTCGACAAGGTTACCTAATACGTACGTGGGTTGTTACTGCAAGCCAATATAAGAAAGTGTAGTTTTGTACCTAACGCTTAGCCAGACAAAGCTGTCTGTCTAACTAAACTAGACACTGTTGATTATATCGAAATATGTAAGGCCACTTTAAGAATAAGTATTATTATAAGAAGTGCTGTAGTCGTTAACTTCGAGAAGGGTAACGTGCTATTTGTGCGATAATGCTCGTGTTGAGCGAAACCGGTCCTGGTATTATTAAATAAATGTCGAATTAGTACAAAATAGTGTTTTATTTCTTGAATATAATGCCTTTCCACCAAGTGTCGACAGCGAACACATTAAAAGGGATTATAATACTTGAATGTTTCAAAAGAAATCAATAAATTATTATTTTAAAACATGATTATTTGACTCAGTACTCTTTTGTCGCCTATACTATCTGTGCCATTGTAATAATTATCATTTATTTATATTATCATTAAATTAATCATCGCGCTCATATAGTTATCGCATTCTTCAATTCTTAAGGATTTGAGAGAGATAACAGATATCATAAATTGTGGCTCACTCAGATAAAGCGATTTTTTATCGATTTTAAATGTCTTACAGATATATCGTAATCTAAATATCAATTTACGTCACAGCCAACTGAAAACTTAACTTGACAAATTTTCAATGTAAAACAATCAATATAGAGTTTTATACTTCGGTATTTTTAGACCATCCGGAACAAGGGTTCTTTGTTTACTAAGAGTTCCTGTTTCGCAATGATGAATAAAAAAATAGAAGTGGTCTGTAATAATATATATATGGTTTCCTATTGACATTCATTTTCATATTACTTAAACATACATATTGTATGAAATACGCTATATGTCAGCGGTGGGCTGGCAATACGCTAACAAGGGGCTCGCTTAATCTCAAAGCAATTCTCGGTGTTCTGGGGAAGTAGTGAATTTTTTTACCACTCCTATGCAATGATTACAATATGCAATTTACCGTAGACTTATCAACGTAAATGGCTAAAAATGTACTAGTGTGTATACTGAAGCTGTCATAGATAATATAAGTCAGAAATTGCAGTTATATACTAACTTGATCAGAGAATATTTTTTCTTAATTAATTAACAAGGGGCTCGCGCGAACCCCTCCGATCCCCCTCCAGCCCACCCCTGCTATATGTGGTCTAGTTGGTAAAAGCTTTGTCCTAGCGATAAGGTCTAGGTTCAAGTATCAGTAATCTCAATATCAAATTAAGATTGTTTCTCTTTACATTTAAGGTCTTAAACATGCGTGTTTGTGATGTCTCTGCTCCCTGAGTTGATCTCGAGTAACTTCTAAAATAACCAAATTTATCTAGTATGATTTAAGATTAAATTTCGCGAATCGACGTAAGCTGTAATTCTATAATTTAAGATTTCGACTGAAGGTGCTTGGTGGAATTTCAATATTAAATTTGAATCGTTCAAACTATGTACATTCTCACAGATTTTGTCACTAACGACCCGGGTTTCGCCTTTCAGCATCTTTAGGCGTTCAAGTGCACGGATGAACTTGAACTGACGCTTAGTAAATGAATGTTTCGTGTTTATATAAAAAATAAATATATCATTGAGTTTAAAGACATTGCTGGCGAAAAGGATAAGCTCATGGGAATGCCCACAGATTTGAGTAGAAAGTAGTTTTAAGAATTATATTTATTTGTTTGTCGGCAAAGGTTTTATGATTATATGTATATATGGTATAGAGGTGGAGATCCCGGCATATTTAATATTTCATTTAAAATCGGAAGGCTTTGCAACTGTGCTCTGTTTATTTCCAAAATTTCCTGGAAAAATAGCTTATGAGAGCTTGGATGTAACATTTTAATCCCTTGTTCCTGGTGAACACGTGTCTTTCCGAAATTAAGTGATTAGCAAAAGTAGACGTGTCTTTTTTCAATCTATAGGCTGCCATATGTTCTGATAATCTGATGTTCAGTGTCCTTTCTGTTTTCCCGATATAAAAGTTTGAGCAACAAGAGCATTGCAATCTATAAATCCCGATTTTTTTAAAGTAATGTATTTTATTTTTATTGTTAATTAATAATTTGCCTAAAAAGTTTTTACAGTAAAAAGCTGGTCTAACACTATCAGCTAGCTGTTTTTTTTTTTTAAGACTTGTATTTCATAAATAAATGATTCTACGCCAATACCTAGTATAAAGGTATAGTGTCAAAGGACATAGATCATACAGGCGAAACCCGGGTCGTTAGTGTCAAAATCTGTGAGAATGTACATAGTTTGATTGATTCAAATTTACTGTAATTCTAGTTTAAAAATCACATCGTGTTGTGAAAACAGTCGGTCGGGCTGGGAATGAACCGAGTAGGCTAGGACTGCCAAGACTGACTAAGAAACGCTCATGGCTACATTTTTAAAAAAATATTTTCGAATATCAATTCTTATCAGAAAAATTTCTAGACACGAAAATCTGAAAATACCATGATAATCAAGAAAAGAGAATCAAAATTTAAGAGTTAGGGTTCAAATATCGACCCTGATTGTTAAATGGACATACTGTGTCATTAGAAATAACGACTGGCTCTTCCAATCCCGGAACTTTTTTGTAATCCCGGTATTTCGGGATTCACAATTTTTCCATTCTCGGGATTGATCATTCATCATAAAATCATGGAGAAATTCGGGAGTAGCTGGCAGATTTCAAAAAAATTTACTCACTGATTTCCAAGTCCTGGGAATTTACGAATTTCTCCAAAGAAAAAAATGTTGGACCTTTTTTTTAGCTCACGGACATTTCCAAAAATTTCGCTCGCTGCCCGCTGGAATTTATGGATTTACCAAAATTTTAAAATGTGAGTTACTACTATGGCAATAACGGGATTTTGAGACCACAAACTGGACGGGATCCCGGGATCGGAGACTAATAACAACATCAAAAAAAAATCGCTAACGGATAATTGTTCTAATATTTCTTCATCGGCTTCATCTAAAATTTCGGCTAGCTTTTCTTCATTAAAAGCAGTCTCTTAAAATAATTTCTTCTTTATCTTGAATATTCAGTTCAATTACATAGAAAAGCATGATCGAACAACTCAGTGGCGTAGGAAAGGGTCCCGCCGCCCAGGGCGTTTCTTGAATTTACCGCACCCCCCCCTATAAGTATTTATTTTACAAATAAGTAAACGAATTTAAAGTTGCAAGTTAATTCATAACAAAAGATACCAGATTTTATTTTGTAAACATACCATTTGGGAAAAAACATATTTCAAATTTAATTTTCTGGCTTTTCTCTTCGCAAAATCGTTAGTAACATTATCAACATCTATTTTATCTGACAATTAAAGTTTTATTAAAAACATGGTTGTAGAGTTGGAGTCGTTACCGTAGTCGGAAAAAACTAACGACCCCGACTGTTTTTTTTTTAGTACAAATCGCTAAAGTCAAAAGTCGCCACTGGTCGATCTGGTATGAACGTTAATTAAATAAGAAGGAGATTTTTTTAAAATGAATTGCAAAAGTATAAGAGTAAGTAAGAGTATTTCAATTTTCCTTAATATCTCTGTTTGCTTGGCAGGAACAGCAACAAAATTTCTAATTCTTCCCAAGAAATGTCATCATGATCTTGTTTTTAGTGTTTTACAAAGCATAATCATGCTAGAAAAAAATGGTGAATTAATTATCGCTTGCATTAATTCTTTATACGAAACAATTTTTGTTTATTACCTCTGAAGTTTTTTTTCTATTTCTTAAAAACGCGACCCCCAAAAAGTTGTGTTTAATCAGTAAGTCAAAAAGCACAAATTAGACGAAAGAAAGCATAAGATTGAAATATAGCTCACATTGATTCTATATCCAAAACAATTTGTATTTGTTTGTTTACCTTTGAAAATTTCAAAAATGCCGCCTTCAAAAAAGTATATATTGTCAGTGGGTGGAAGAAAAGTTTGTGACTGCTTACATTGGTTTTGTATACATATCAATCTTTCAAAATTTTCTGTTCATTTTCGAAAATGCCCCCTTCATGCGTGAAAACAACAAAAAAGGTAATAAATGCAAATCTCATCAAACTTATATGATATGATAATATAAATTTGCTGTGGTTTACTCCGCTTTATACATTGCGTTTAAAATTTAAGTGTTTAAATTCATTACCTAGCCATTTTTTTATTGAACAAAATAATATTTAGCGACAGCATGTAAGAACGTTCCAAATGTTAATAATAACATAATAATGGGACTTTGCTTTTCAAAAAGTCTCTTTTTCTTAAAAAACTTAATCTGAGCCGGGTGACTGAAATTATTATTTCTATACCTAGGGTTGGTGTCAAACATGAGAGAGATCATCAGAAGTAGACGTTCAATAATTATTTGAAGTGGCTTTCAATTTTAGTTGCGCTGATTTCATGTGATAAAGCAAAACGGAGAAAATGGTTGTATCCATGTATTTCTAACAATATAGCATTACAGCCAGGGCCGGCTCAAGGATATCGAGAAATGAGTGGATAGTGCTAAATAGGGTATTTAATCCCGGACTCCCGGGATTTCGGGATTGACAATTTTCACTCAACACTCAAAATAAAATCGAGTATAATTGAGATTCGGGATTGAGAAAATTTTTGGTCGACGATTTTGAAATCCTAGGATTTTTCAAACGACTTCATGTCAATTTAAAAACCCCAGACATTTCCCACTGATTTCCCAAAATTATCAGCCTTGCTGCACTAGTTTGTACAAATAAACAAAACAAAAAATAAACTGGAAAGTTCCCCCCCCTGGAAGAAGCTTAAATGGCAACCACGAGCATTGCTCTTGATTTGGACTTTTCCAACCACTGAAAGTAGCACGGCGTCTTTTACTAACACACTGGAAAATAATTTATTTAAGAATGCTGAACGATTCCGAAAAGTTTCTTTCTGAAATTGTTAAAAAATGAAAACTATGAACGAGCTCAATTATTAAAGAAAATATTGAAACTGAGAATGGATCGGTCATAGAAATAAATAATTGCGATGCCCAATATCCCAACCACGTGAAAAGATAATTGATTTAGAAACTGGAGAGAGTACGGAAGACTTTCACCATCCAGACAGTGAGACAGGCCATAAAAGAAGAAGATATTAAGGAGAAAAAATAGATGAAGGCACTGAAAAGGGCACTAAAGTTTCAATTTGTAAAAATAAATTCACCTCTCCTACGATTAAATAGATTTTTCCGAATGGAGTGTAGAATTGGGTTTGAATTTTTCGTCGTTAATTATCGCAAATGTAATCAAATTTTGGGGGCAAATGCATTATATCTAATGGATCCACGCGAGCAATCAAGATCTACGATATCATTTGAATAGTGCACCACCGAACCATCCAAGTACTCGAGAAAATAAATATTTGCTTCAATATTGCCATGCCAAAAATTGGATTTGTCTCTTCGTTGGTTATTGGTTAATTTTCTTACATAAAACACTGATCGACTATGTAAAAATGATTCGCAACAATCCGTTGTAATCAAAGAGTTGAGTCGGTTGACCCACTTTCGCCGACTGTTGGCTTCTCCAGTCAGTCTCCGCTCTGTAATCTAGTCCACTCCGACGTCTGTTTACTTTATGACAGAATTATAATCCGAAAAGTGTATTATTTCCATTAAATGAAATATTCAGGCTATATGACGCCTATCTTCCACTGTCTGTCTCGCACATGTCAAAACATTCGCTTAAAAAAATGAAGGGTATGATTGAATGGAAAATTCGGATAGAAAAATTCCTTTCAATACAAATCCCATTCCAAGTAGGACATCATTCCATTCCCATAGCATTCATTAGTAAATCAGCTAAGGTAGCGACAAAATCAATTTAAATATCTCATGCGCTAACAAGTCAAATCTTTGCGAGATATACCTACATACATATACCTAAACATAAGCTTTATGTTCTGAGTCGGCATAAAAGTACTATATTTACTTTAAAAATTTCACTTATTAAGTGTTCATTATCGATTCTTGGTGGAAAGGCATTATTCTAAAAAAATGAATTTAATAATGCTCGTGATGAGTTAAGCCGGTCACGATCTTTATTAAAAAATGTGAAATTAGGATAAAAAGTGCTTTATTTTTATTTTCAAAAAGATACTGAATTTTAAAATATTTCTTCTTATTTGCATTATATTACGATTATGTCCGATGTTATCACAAAAAGAAGATCCATAAAAACTTTCGATTGAAAAAATGTATTATTCGCTAAATAAGCTCCATCGCATAGAGAACAGCGATGGAAAACGTTTTCACTTTATCTAATCGATAAAGAATACTGGGGTGTTGTATTTATTTATTTAAATTTAGCTAAAATTACTTAAAAGAGTACCCGCAAACATTTTAATCAGATATCACATCAAGACTGTGCGCTCTGCTAGATCACATTTTTACTGTATAACTTTTGGCGTATGAAATATTCTGGTGTACGAATTGAAAACTGGGAATCGACTAGGCCAGTTTAATGGAACCTGCGGCCTCTCGGCTATTCTAATGCGGCCTTTTGACTTGATCAAAATATTCACCTTAATCAAAAAATTATACGCAAGCGGTTGAAAAAAGAGCACAGTCAACCCATTATACGTTCGACTGTTGAAAAAAGAGGGGGGGGGGGGGTGTGCAACGTTTACTTTACTGCGGCCTTATGCTGAATCAGATAAATGAATGTGACCTTTAGAAATGAAAAGCTTTCCCACTTCTGGACTAGACTAAACTTACAGTTTTTTTTATTGAGAAAATCAGTAAAGAAAAATATATTTATAATATGGGCCAAAAGAGTTTTCTTGGCATATTGACAACCTCACAAATTGTAAATACCAGGGCTGTGGAGTCGTAAAGAAATAAGACGACTCTGACCATAGCTTAAAACATTTAGACTTAGTAGCATGCAGTGGCGCCAGTTTTGACCCTAGTCATTTTAATACACACTTTTTTGGAAGATATTCGAAGTTTTTTCGAGCATGATTTCGGTTAAAACAGTCCGACTCCACAGCTCTGGTAAATAAATACTCATGAGAGTACGTTGCTATCGTTGGCGATTCAAAGGATCGCCATCACTGTTACAGAGCAACGTCTTAAATACAGGGGTGAGGTGGGGGGGGGGGGCTCGCGCGAGCCCTTTGTTAGATTTTACCATGGCCGGCGAGCCCCTGGTTAAATTAAGAGAAAACAATATTCTCAGATCTAATTAGTACATAACTGCAATTTCTGACTTATATATATATTATCTACGACAGCTTCCTTTATACACAGTAGTACATTTTTAGCCATTTAAATTGATGAGTTTGTGGTAAACTGCATATTGTTACATATTACTTATAAGTATATTAAGTAATAATCGATTGATAATTTAAGTGTTGCATATAATTGCATAGGAGTGATAAAAAAAACTCACTGCTTCCCCAGAACACTGAAAATTGCCTTGATATAAAGCGAGCCCCCTTGTTAACGTATTGGCAGCCCACCGCTGAGAGCAACGGCTTAATTACCTACTGCATTGCTAGTTGTGATCTGATACACGTCATTTTGATGCAATTATAAATAAATAACATACTATTTTAAGTACTCCGTATTGAGTCAATAAATACCTCAGTGAATTCCTCGGTACTGGGCACTCGTTTCTTTGTTATTTGAATCGCAGTGCTTGGTCTCGGCCGAATAAGTAGAAAGGTATGCGAGTCGCGGGTTGCGTCGGACCGCGCACAAACGGAGTGAAGTCGACCAAGTGGCCGCGAGGTAAACTCCTCGTCGGGAGTTCGACGGTGAACGAGAACAAGAGCAAGAGGCGGCATTAAGCCGAGCGCCGAGCCTGCGGCCGCACCGGTCGGGCGAGGGAAACGAGGCGAGTACGTCACACGCGAAAGTGTGCGAGGTCGCTCGAGCGAGGCCGTCTTGCAGTCACCGACTGCTACTCGTCAGACCTCCTTGCCACTCTAGCCTGTCTTGCCGTCGCCCCCACCGCGGTCGCACCGGCTCTCCGCGATTAGCCACATTTTTTTTATTTCGATTTTGTAGCGTCAGAATAATAGTAGCGGGATTTTACAATAAACATTGTGTCACATGAATCTAAATTCTGCAAAGCCCGCAATGTCTTACAACGGAAGAAATCAGTTGTCCAAACCCATAACACCTTAGGTAGTCGGGCTCATAGAGCACAATATACAAATTTTACTGTGGTCGCATTATAAACATTACCGTTCTTATGGAAATATCTCGTGGCCGCACCAAATTTTTGTTTTAAGATAAGATAAAAATAGCAGTTGCATTTACTAAAACAATGGATCAACTTATGAATTTATATTCAATAAAATACATTATTTTATATATCAATATTTACTATGAAGCTGTTAGTGGCCGCAGCAAAATCCTCTGGTGGCCGCATATGAGAACCACTGCTGTAGACACAGAAATATTGTAGCCCTGCGCATATAATCTTACCACGGTCTCCACCGCGCGCTTACTTCGTGGGTGGATAGAGCAAAGGGCAGCACGGTGATAAAATAAATAAACTTTTTTTAAAAAATTAACTGAGGCTTCCAAATAGCGGCGTAGGTAAAAATTTGGGGCCCTCGTGCAAACGTTATTCAATCCCCCCCAGGCAATTTTTTATATTGAGTATATAAAAATTTGGGTCTCCCTTTTCGCTGGCCCCTCATGCATTGCCTCTTATTGAGGTGGCTACGCGGCTGCCTCCAAAACAATCACTAAGTCTCTTATGAACCCGTCCACCTTCTATTCTAGATATGTTTTCCCATTAAACGGGGGAAACCTATGCTCCACGTATTACCTTGAGAGAAAGTAAAGAATTGATTGTGCATGCAATTTTTTTCACTTTTGACAGAAGGTCCACGCATTACCACTTAATAAAATGTTCTAAAATATTTATTATAGACAATACATACGCGAAGAATTTAAAATGAGTGAATGGTATAAATGTTATGTTTGAATATAATTTCATGAAATATAACCGCCCCCTGCATATACATGGGGTGCATTGATCCAATGCCACATTGATCGGCCGCCACTGCTCTTCACGATTAATATCACATTACGGATAATTCTTGATACGAATTATTTTCATTTTGGTTTTGTACACTTTGATGCTAATCAGTGCGCGAATGCACTCGAACTGAAGAACGGAAGATGCCGAGAGGCGAAACCCGGGTCGTGTTTGACCAAGAATTTTATGGAAGTGTACAATATCAAAATAAAAATAATTCTAAATTATTATTAAATTTCCATCAAGCACCAGTCGAAATTTTAAATTATTCTTGATACGGATTGAGCACTTTTTCGTAAAATAATCGTAACTGTTTTTAACAGAAAATTTCGTATCGTTACTTGTCTATGGATGGGGCAGTAAACAATTTGGAACTATAAAGCAAGTGGAAATATTCTGAATAAATCAAACTCTCGTTTTAAAAAAAAAGATATTGTGTTCCTTAAATTAAATTGATATCGGAACAAATTATTTAAATTTACAATCGAAGGAATTTTAACGCAACTTGTTTTAGTTTTTCTTATGTCGGAAGAGAAAAAAAGATTTTTATGAGAATCAAAGTCGGCAGTTATTACTTTATCATGAAAATTTGGAACGTTATTAATATTCGTTTTTTCGCTAAATAAAACGGCTCCAATTGATTTAAATTGTAATGAATGTAAACTTGATGGACTGCAATTGTCTAGATTCCGAGAATCGTTTCTAAATTCAACAGTTCAAAACTCAGCAGTTCCGCAATAAATTGAATTATCTTATATCTTACAGGTACATCACTTTTTGATTGCTAACATCGAAGTAACAGTGTTATGTGTATCTGAATTTCCGATCTAATCAATAGGTTTCCATAATCTTTGGAGACATTTTATTTCTCATGAAGTGATTTTACATCAGCATAAATAGGGTTACATATTGATCGAAATAATTATTTGGAATACATATTAGGTATTTCTTTTTCACGATATAATAAATTATTCTATAGGATACTCCTACAATAATTTCTTTCTTCATTCATTTTTATTTAATACTAGCCGGTACCCGGCAAGCGTTGCAATGCCACTCGAAGAAAGAAAGTGTTGGTGTTTTAATTGTGTATATTGAAGTGCATGCTTTCTTTTTCTGCCTGTTTGACGTTTGCTGCTGATTGTATATAGTATTGTGATCTTGTGTACTTGTGATCGTACAACACACGCGCCACTTTAATTTAATTGTACTATAACCTTCGCGCAAGTGCAAGCACACGTTGTCAAAATGAACTGTATGGCAGACATATAAACATTGATTTTTATATATAAGATTTATAACCTTCCCGGAAGTGCAAGCAAAAAGTTCATAAAAGTTTTATTGCAATCGGGCGAGCGGTGTGGCAACGCATAAAGTACGAACAAACAAACATTCATGTCACCCTGATCATGATTGTGTGACTTTTATTTCATACGTTCAGTCTTTTTGCGTATTCGAAATTATTGTTCTATGATTACCGTTTCTAAAAGATGTGCCTCACTAAAAAACTGCCTAAAACAAATATAAATAGTAAAAAACAAAAATTATATATCATAAATTAATGTTATTGTGTTCTTACTGTTAATAATCTGTAGTATATGGGAACCTTAAAATATGAATTCCAGAATATAAGATATATATTTATTCATCTACACTTATATGACTTGACACACCTAATAGATTAAAACCTCGTTCAAAAAGACGTTCAAACCTAAAACGTATAATCAATGCATGCATAACCATCAAAATACTCTTTGCATTTATATATAATAGTTGACAAAACATAAAAAAGAAATTGTATATTACATATATAAACACGAAACATTCGTTTACTAAGCGTCAGTTCAAGTTCATCCGTGCACTTGAACGCCTGAAGACGCCGAAAGGTAAAACCTGGGTCGTTAGTGACGAAATCTGTGTGAATGTACATAATTTGAACGATTCAAATTTAATATTGAAATTCCACCAAGCACCTTCAGTCGAAATCTTAAATTGTACAATATTCGTTGAACATCATGAAAATGATCACTTAAAACTCTCTTTGTTAATAATTTCGCATTCGAGATTATATAAGAACATTTAATTAGAGAAAAACCGTTTAATATAAATATAGAATGCTTTTCCATCAAGTATTGACAGTGACACAGGAATTATGTACGTAGCAGTTTACGCATAATATCTTTATTCACATGCATTTAAAAATAACCATAAAATAATGGCGTACTAACGTTGTGTAATATAATTCACAATGTACTTTTGCTGTCAAATATCACGAAATATTTTTTGACGTTCTATATATAAATAATATAGTATTAATTGAAGTGAAAAGAGTACAGTTTCTAATTCCAAAATAAAACTAATCTAAAAACATCGCATAAATAACAAACAATCACACCTAATGCACGAAACACATTTAAATGTAGACCATACGATTTGACAGATCTGAAATCGAAACAATCAAACATCAAATTTGAATTGTCAAATCAAAACAAATCTGTGTCAAAATTCAAACTGCGGCCATTTTCGTTTTGGAATACTCGGCAGTTTGAACTTTAAAAAACATTGAAATCTACGAATACTTTATTTTTTCGACATTGTTAGTTAATTTTAATACGCCTATAATCTTCACGGAAGTGCAAGCTAAATTGTTGTCGAAGTTTTATTGCAATCGGATCAGCGGTATTCAAATCCATAGCGACCGAAACTTAAGCAACATTCATTTATATATATAAGATATTGCATTTAATTTATTCATTATTTGTGGTTCAACTAACATTATTTAGGTATGTGAAAAGTTATTTTAAATTATGAATCATAAAAAGAGTGTATTGAGAAATCAACTAACCGATGAGTAACAAATTAAAAATAAGAAAGACAAGGTCATACATAGTTCACATTAGTGTTAAATAATACATAACGAGCAATTAATTAATTTATAGAAATAATGTGAAAAATAGCAAAGTATTTTAGTTCTAGAAATATAATTTTTGTATATAGGTAGTTGATTGCTATTTCGGCTTATGCCTTCAACTGAACTATTCATTTATTTAAAGTAATATGTATTTTCGATATTGTGAAAAATGGCAAACCTAGTATAAAATTAAATTTCATTTATAGAGTTGAAAAATTAGTAAATAAAATTATTAATAAGACAGGCGTCTCAGCATTTTTGAATTTATTTCCTCTGGGATTAGGCGTCCTCTGGGATTAGGCATTAACTTTCTCTATAATTATAGACCTACTGTTATTAAATCGTTAAAATTCAGAATTTAATTAAGTATATATTTCTATCTATTAATTTTAATTAATTTTGCTCATAAAAATATGTGTGACTCAAAACAATCTTGACCGTTAAATTACGCATAGTGGTTTCTTTCGGACTAAGAGTCTATTGACCCTTTTCAGTACTGTCACTTTATTTAATTTATAAACGAATTTCTTTCTAATCGTGCTGGGTACATACATATATCATTCTACCGTAGTCTGTGAACAAAGAAAACCAATATTAAAGGAAGCTATCCGACATATTGGGCAAGTAGCCTCGAGAAACGAAAAAAAATAAAGTACTCTCCTGTTTAGCATACATCAATTGATGGATTTATCTAGTATCCATACCTGAAGAAATAACAACAAATCAATAAAAACTATGAGAATGGCGATAGAGAATGGAAGCAAGCAAAATATTTAATTGTAATGTATATTAACAGTTTATCATTTTGTTATTTAATACATATTTTGGCTAATTAATTTTGAAAATATCTGCTGTGTTGTAATGGGGCCGATATTTTTTATCATACTGAAAATAAATATCATACATAAAGGTATTTAATATTGAAAATTCACATACACAGTATGCTTACATAATTTTATTATCTTACTGATACTCACATATAAGCCGTGAACATATGAAAGAACCGCTTACCATCTCTAGTGTGTGCATACACAAACGTACATGAATGCGAGTTAAGAATACGTTCGATAATTGAATGCGCGACGATATAATTAAATACGTATACTACCATTAAAACAATTTAACAAAAATAAATATTAAAATACGGGAGTTTAAATGACTATATTACATATTAAATTATAATTGTTGTGCATTTTGATCGTTACAGTGAGACGGAAGCAATGGCAGCGGCGGGGCTGCGCCAGAAGGAGAGGGAGGAAGGGAGCGACGACAACACGGACGACGAGGGCACTCCCTATGGCCACGATATCTACGGTGGCAGGTATGATATTAACCATTTCATTTTCATCATTTTTTTTTAAATCATACATTTTTTAGATATAAAGCCAACCTAGCATATCGTTCGAATGAAATGATAGAGAGTAAAAAATGTATGAGAAACCAGGTGCGCTGAAACGCAAGAAACGGCCGCTTTTATTATATGTGGTAATTCTAACGAAAAGTAAACACAGTAAGTTTTATTATCATCGTAATTACCTATATATCATAGCTTAATTAATTATGGCATTTGGTGTTCTCAATCAATTTTTTGGAATGTCTTCATTTTACATTTGTTCAGGGATTAGTATTCATTTCTGGAATGTTTATTTAAAATGTTGTAAGTATAGATAAAAAACAACTTCCTTAAAATGCACCGCATAAATCGTAGTTTTGGGTGTGCAGTAAAGAGATCATAATAGTTAAATAACTAGGTATGTATTTATATGAATTCCTTCCCCCTTTCACTGTGCTAAGTGTTCCTATGACCATGACAAATGTCAAATTTATATTAGACTAATCACGTTGCACAAGCTTAGAACATAAATAATTAATAAATCTTTTTTTGCGAACCAACTATGCGCGCTAATGTAGATAGTTACTTACGAGGGTGATCAGGTTGGGTCTCGGGAGCTACATTCAAACTGACTTTTTATCTTTGAATGCAGCCATAATTAATTTACATAAATTATTATACATATATGAACTTTGTCATTTGATCAAAATGTGTATGCGATTGCCGATCGATACATTTTTTATAAATCAAAATGGAAGTGCTCCGTGCGAACGAACCGGCCAAGACTGTGCAGCGAAAAGTAGTCGAAGGTCGCCGGTTCCCAATTCCGCCTTTCACTCGATCGCAACATATTGTAAGTAAATTGATATATTTTTTGCAATGGCCCTGCCCTGCCCTGTCGTACTGCCGCAATGTGAATGCCATGCCAATCCGGCAATAGGCGATACATATTTACATTGAGGGAATTTTGAAAGCACGACGTGAGCCCGAAAAACCACCGTGTTCAATTATTTTGGAATTATTATTATTCCAAAAATTGCGAAATAATTTTTAGAATTACTCTTTTGTTCATTTCAGTACATTTTTAACAAAACAAAACACACTGTGACATAAAATCAAAGCTTTTTTTAAAAATCATACTTAGTATTGATTGAAATATTATGTTCGATAAGTTCGTTTTAGAATGTCGCTCTTCAATAATGATTTGGCTCATGTTCACATGCTGTTATTCGCTGTTGGAAGGATAGTTTGAAAAAAAACAATAAATTGTGGCTGTTGTGGGAGTAGGTACTATCGAAATCTTTTTTCAAGTCTACATAATTATCTTCATAAAATATTTTTTTTACAATTCAATTGATACGTTACGTGAATAGGTATAATAAATATATGTATTGTAACAATTGATAATTTAGGTGCTGTGCAATGAAAGCGCTTAAATCTACAAAATTTTGTTAGTTTAAAAAAGCAGTGACATTGTTCACAAATATGTAAAGTCAATAACTTTTGCTTCTGTTGGGGTTAGTGCACTTGTATATTTCCAGATAAGTTCACTCCCAGCATTTAACAAACGACGGGTTCTTGAATTTGATTAAGATGTAGGTATTGAGATACAAAAAATATGTTTATACATGTCTTTATCGTCACGTTGGTGCTGTATCCATATTGATGAGAACCAATATATATTTTCACTTTTCATGTCTTTTTGTATAAAATTTGAGACTTTCTTGTCAAATATGTCATTTGATTTGGTCTATCTAAATTCTTTCTTCTTCATATCCCTACCATATGTGTAGCATGCGGCCACAACATGGCACTCTTAGGATTTCTTGACAACTACCGATCATCCTAGAATTCTTTATTCCTGTCAAATGCATCATACGGATAGTACTGGAGGATTCCCCAATACCCACAAACACGCGCTCCGTGTTGGCGTAACATGGAATGATTAGCAGACAGAAACAGGTCGACAAGTTTTTGCCTAAGAAAAAAATCTGGGCTGAATGTACACTCAGAGGCCACTCTGCAATCCTATTTTCTGACCACCACAATTCCAACAAAATAGCTTGCTCAGTCATTTGAGGGGGTCAAAATCAATGACAGCAATCTACCACGGAAGTCATTTTGAGAAAACTGAAAAAAAGCATTATTAGTTAATTTAATTTATGTGTACAACCTTACAGTAGAATATCGTGATTCACAATGAATTTGTCAAATGTGCTGAACAAACATTTTTTCACATGACTTTTTGTATTCGACGAAACGTTTAGAGCAGCGATATTCAACCTTTTTTTCGTATGGGTCGCGGCATTTTAATATTAATACTTAATAGACCACATACTATACGTAATATAGTGACATAACATAAATGAAAGCACACAAATATACAAATTATCCATAATACTCATTCGTTTACGTAAATGTTTGCAAACAATACCAGATGTTTGAAAAAGTATCTGGTGGAGTATCGCTGGGTTAGAGTGAAGAAGCTGTTTTTTTCCTAAAGCGAATTTCTAAAAAACGGTTTTTTATGGAATGAAATCAGATTTTCTACTGAAATATCAGTTCTCGAGATGAATAATTTTTAACTCGTTGATTCTGCACCCAAAGATTGAAAAAAATATTTTTTTAATATACAACCCCTCATTTACTCCCCTTAATTTATTGCATAATTTGTAGGTTGTATGTGTGCCGTATCCAGTGACAAATTAAGAACTTCAGGCGCAATCTAGTTTAGAGGCTCTGTCAAAACTGTTAAAAACCATTATTTAATTTCATATGAATCCGTTTAAAAATGATAAAAAATAACTTTAAAAACGTTTATAAGTATTTTAAAAAAAGAATGATTATTCTCTGATTTTTTCTGCATACATTTGATGATTGTGATTTCGTGTGCTCCAGATTATTTTCGTTTCGCAAGTATTTTAATTAGACAGTTCTACCGTAATTAGAATCCATTCTTTAGAAATACTAGTACCTTGACATTTTAAGACGGAAGGACGGAAAGACACTTCGTGTTACAACATGATTGGCAGCCGATTTGTTCAGATTTGCATATAATCCAATGATATTATTTGCTGCTCTATCTAACCATTTCGATGAGAAAATAAACAATAAATCTGTGCCATTCAGATAAAATGTTCATTTTTTATAAAGCGAACAATTTTTCGAAGTAAGATTCCCAGTACCCGGCTCGAAAAAGAAGTGCCGTGGCGATACCACTGTATCTAGGCTCTAGTTATCTATCTGTGCCAAACAATCTCCTATTATTCAATGACGATTTGGTTTATATTATGCAGAATTATGCGAGTCGATTTCATTTAAAGCTTTCCCTTTCGGAGCGACGATCTTCATCATTCTGTCGTGTATCGCAGAGGATGACGTCTGCTCTTGTATGATATATCAGTGCTGTGCGCTGCATTGCAGACAACTCGCTAGCCTCAAATTATCACATTTGTTATATATTACCATGAGCTCGTTTAAATAAATTATGCCATTAACAGCCGAAATAGATTATGATATTAAAAAAAACACGGAAAATCAAGTCGCAGGACTGTTCGACCCATTGACGTTCTTAGGCTATGTGCCGCCCCTAAGCAGATCCATAAAATAGCGTCCATTTTTTTTCATTATTTCCCATTATTCTAGGAACACAAATATAGAAGTTCGAATCTTCTATTTAACTACATATTCAAACAAATGTCTAGTCACTTATTCCGTTTTGCTTCCAGGTGATTCATAATACACTTGTACCGTATTGATAAAGATCCTCGCGAATAAATATCATCCAAAAGCTCAAATTATTGTTCAATAATTATGAAAAAATAGCTATTACCTTCACTTTTTTTTTTTAAATCATGTCCGCTCCCAATGTGGAGCATATGGACTCCTAATGGAGTTTATCTCAACAGAAGTGTTTTTCTACGAGAACTGTTTGTTACTCAGTTGCTCAACCTCTCTTTTTACAAAGAGAGTAGGGATAGAAGGATAGGGCTAGGACAGGACTCTTTCAACGTTGTAACCTACCATGAAGGTTTTCCGTAATCTATTAAACAATTGACAACAAATTTGACAAATGTCACTTTAACAACATGGCTGCTATAACCTAACAAGTTTCGAGCGTCCCTATTGAAAGACCATATCGACTGTGGAAAGGAAACAAGACGTTACCCACACATACCAAATTTTACAGGAGGCGCAAAAAACCTATTTTGATGATTTTGGGTCATAAGCTAATTATGTTATATACACAAACTTAAAGTGAATGAAGACTTGTAAACTTGTTTAATTGACATAATCTAATAATAATTAGTCTATTTTTTATGTCCGCTCCCAGTGTGGAGCATATGCAGTGGAGTTTATCTCAACAGAAGTGTTTTTCTACGAAAACTGCTTGTTACTCAGTTGCTCAACCTCTCTTTTTCCAAAGAGAGTAGGGATAGAAGGATAGGGCTAGGACAGGATTAGTGGTAAGCTAATCGCTCTCGATACGCCCCGTTCATAGGATAGGATGGGTGAGAGGGGGGAATTCAAGACATCACATATATCCATGCCTTTGAACAGAAATTCATGAATTGATTGAAAAATCAATTTATAAAACTGTCCGTACCGGGATTTGGACCCGGGCCCTCTGTAGCCGAAGCCAACACCGTTGACCACTCGACCACACAGGTTCCTTTACCTTCACTACCCATCATAAAAAATAATTTATATTTAAAATGCTCTTACATTATATATGTATCTATTATTTGTTATTTTTTTATCAAAGACATTGAGGCATCATATTTATTTGAAACCAAATTCGTGTCAAAAATGTTTAGTCATTAAAAAATCTGTGATCGTTCGCCGTTCCCTAGGATTTGCCGCCCCTAGGCAGCTGTTTACTCGCCTATGCCATCGGGACGTCCCTGGTTCGACCCCAAACTAGTTTTTCGCAGTTTTCGCCTGCCACCGGGAGATCGCGTGCGTTAATCCCGTCTTGTGTAGGCTACGTTTTCTCATTATTTTCCGGTGCGTTTTAAATGTACGCGATATTCAACCCGGTACATCGTATATCTCATTTCTCATCCGAACGGTTCGCACTGAATACTTTCATTTCAGTTAATATACCTCATCATTAAAATTGAAAAAATCAATAGTTCGCTGTTTCGCGGATATTTTTTTTCGTAATTATAATTGAATGTTTTAAGCCATTATCTCCTTTTGATACTTTATTGCCCCAAAAATAGCGATAGAGCTGAAGTAAAAAATCTGGAGATTACTTGGTTTATAATGGGTATTATAAAACATCATCTCGCTATTCGCTTTTATACAATAAAAGGTACGCAATAAAATTGTCCGCAAATCGAACTCACTCCAAGGACTTGTGCTGTTTTCCCCGTTCTCCCCCCGTGTTATAAATTTTCCACATCCACTAGTTTCATTTAACCTCTTTTAG
Organism: Himalopsyche tibetana; assembly: GCA_030503985.1. Lineage (NCBI taxonomy): Eukaryota > Metazoa > Arthropoda > Insecta > Trichoptera > Rhyacophilidae > Himalopsyche > Himalopsyche tibetana. The sequence continues at coordinate 33,244,166 of JAPJYX010000012.1, read as the reverse complement.
TGCTTAGATAAATCCCTCTTTTGAAGAACTAGAATCTCATAAATATATTGAAAATATCATAAGGCACGTTTCCGTATGTGTGAGTTATTTCTCAAAAATAAACAGGGCTTTAGAGTCGGACTGTTTTAACTGGAGTCGTGCTTGAAAAAACTAATAAATTCGAATCCTTCTAAAAGAAATGTTTATTCAATTTGCTAGGGTCAAAGTGGCGCCACTGCATGCTACTAAGACTAAAAAAATAATTAAAGTAGTGTTTTAAGCTGTCGTCGCAGTCGTCTTATTTCTTCACGACTCTACAGCCCTGAAAATAAACCTATATATAATCGATTGTTACATCCGTTATTTGTCACCGTTAGAGATTCTCTGTTCTCAGTGGCGGATTAAGCATTTTGGAGGCCCTAGGCGCAATAAATTTTGGAGGCCCTGTTTTTCGAATAACATAAAAGTGTAATAAAACTCTTCGTTGAAAAATAATGAATATTCAAAACTGAAATTAAAACATAAGGATTTATATAATTTTTGAGGCCCCTAAAATGTGGAGGCCCCAAGCGCGCGCCTATTGCGCTTATGGGGTAATCCGCCACTGTCTGTTCTGTTATAATTAGCGATCTCGATCCGCCGATCGCAGTCATCCGGGCGAATCAAATTCAATGCATCAGAAATGCAAGATTTTATTGAAGCGGGCGGCGTCAGACTCACAATAAATATCTGGGTAGGGCCGGTTTGTGGCTTGTGCAAAGTGTGCGGCGCACAAGTGCCGCGCTAATATTTTAGAACTATTCAATCATTTAGTCCTATACACTCACACAGGCGCCGAAATCCTCGAGCCGGCCTGGTAACTGAGATCTTCATTATTACGATATCGTCGTAGGTACGCCATTCTGCAGTTTCACTTTCTCATCATCTATACAGATTAAAAATGGCGTACATAGGTACCTATTACGGTCAATAAAATACACACACGGCAATAATAATGTAATTGTTATCAATGTCGCAAATTATAAATAGCTTTCGGGTATCGATCGATTGACAAACGGCATAGAGCGATCGTCGTCACATCCTGTTGTAATTGCTTTTATATAATATCACGTCACTCGAACCGGTATTTTGTTAAGTTCGGACTGCTCGCCGTTCTCGGATTTAGTCGTCTGCCTTCGAAGGCATTAGTCCCGACTTGAATAAAACCAGAGGCTCCCAAATCTTGAAATCAGGCATAGAATATATTTGAAGATAAAAATGTTGGCTACACAAAATCCGCAATAACTAAAATTCTCGCTTGGGACATCAATGTCACTATGGCTGAATACGTAGTACTAAAATGCGTACATAATAGATATGGAGGCAGAAAGAAATGTGCAATAATAAAATTGTCAAAAAGCAATAATTGATTGTATTTGAAAGGAATTATATATTTTGTTGATTTCTTAAATAGATATTTAATTACCTATTGAAATTTTATCGATTCGTTTTAGCAATTCGAGAAATAATTATATAGGTACTGAGGTACTTATCTTTATGCCTATATTTGAAATTCTCTACACCTGTTTCCTTGTCCCAAAATTTGTATGAAACTAGTTCAAAAGAAATATTTTTGTCTGCACAGAGATGAAAAAATATTAACAAAATTTTCAAATATGAAAAAAAGCTTAGAAATTTAGCAGCGATTACAAATTAATACAATATGTAAACGAAATGCTAAAACATGTTTAAATAGTTGAACAAATTCAATGTTGCTTATGTGATTTTGGCAAGGTGTAAGAGTTCTAATAGGTATTGTATGATTACAAATTATTATCAATTGATTTATGTCCGAAGGCATTGATGTATACGATGTCTTAAATTCCTTCGCAATATTCCTACTCTCAAAACGGACGAAGTGATGGTGTTAAGCTAACCACTTGTCATATCCTTCTATCACTACTCCCTTTGAAAAAAGAGAGGCTGAGCAACTCAGTAACATGAAAATGTACAATCTTTGGACGAATCAAATTAGCTAAAACTAGAAACTTGTGAAGTTGATAATAATGTATTCGATACGTCATGAATGAAGAAACAAATTACAATGTACAAAGCCCTCACCGACCACCGGGGAAGTCTATACCACCCATAAGAGGGCGGTAAGGACGTTGACGACCGCTGATCTATCTACTGTCTTAATCATTCTTTGTAATGTCGAGCAATTTTTTTCACCGTCTTTGAAGTAAGCGCTTTTGCGTTCAGAGCCAACCGATCCGTTTTGGTATCTAATGAAACAGGTACCTATTGATTAACGTCGGACTGAGAATGCATGAACATGAAAATATATTATGTGTCCATGAGTAAGCTTGGAAATGAGCAAATATTATAAAGCAATCATCATTTTGGCCGAAGCTTTCACCTGGCAGCCATTTGTATTTTTTATCCATGTCTCCTTTTTTGAAGAGAGTAGTAAGTAAGGATAGAAGGATATTTTATATTTATTTTTTTAGATTGTACTGTATACTTTTTAAATTGGTCTGAGTCGTAAGATTTTTCCGACTTCGACTCCGGAAAAACACCCGACTCCACAGCTTTGGTTACACCTCTTATTTTGAGTCTGAAGTCCCGCAAAAATACAATCTTAACATGCAGAATTTATTTGAATATCCCAGAACCGAAATGAGTAAAAATTTATTATCAGGCTTTCTCGACACAACCCTTTCTAGTAATTTTGAATTTCTAAGAAATGTATTCGAAAAATCATTTTAGTTGAAATTTATAAAAAAATAGATACAGCAAAAAATATTTTTAATTTTTACCTGGCTTTGAATTGTCATAGTCCTTTTTTGCTGTTTATAATACAAATGTAATATTATTGTGTAGGTATAGTGAAACCAATGTATACAATAATTCACTTCAATATCTAATACTGAGCTTTAACAAATTAAGTATCGAATTCTTTTGTGTATCTAATGAAACAAATTTTCTAAGAATTCAACAGAAAAAAAAAAATTAATTGTATATTAATTAATTAAAAACGAATTTTCCGAAGAATCCATAGAAGATAGAAAAAGTAAATTTGTATATTAATTTTTAATATATCATCAAAAAGTAACAAATATTGAATTATGAAACTGACACAAACTACGATCCGTTTTGTTTTTGTACTCATATTGTCACTGCATCCCTTTTTTAATATGACAACAAAAGTGATTGATTAAATCAATACCTTTATAGTGTGCCAAATATTAAAATAAATATAGAGCACCATAAAAATCAAAAATGAATGAATTTCAGTCATATTAGTATACCTGTTTAACAATGCTTTTTTAAGTTAACAACTTACATAATAAAATTGTCTGTTTTGCAATTAGAAGGTGTTTATTGTGGCAATCATAGACTAGTATACTTTAGTGGCTATTTATAATAGTTTCTTTCTAAGTCTTACTTGAGAAATAAAAGTATGCATAAATATTTAAAACCAGTTTTACTGCATTTGAATGTTTTCAAGTCTAATAGTTTAATAATGGAGAGCTGTAGAAATCTTTTTCTATTCTTGTTAATAAATAGATATTGCAAGATAATTTATGTAAAGCTTTTATATATTAATGAATTTTATGCATTCGGAGTTGTTACATAATGAATTAATTATATACTTTTTTGTCTACACAAAAATGTCCTAATCAGTACCATTCGGGCTTTCGCTTTTAATCTAGTATTGCATTTAGTGGAATTTGGCTTCAGCTATTTAAATAACATAATACCTTTATGGATTCTCATCTTATCAATGGTATTTTCTGTGCTGGTGAAACCTGTCATTACAACCGCAAAAAGTTGGCTATTTGTAACAAATCAATAGTTTCGTGGCAGTGTCTGACAGATCTGTCAGATGTGACTGCATCATTGCGTGATTGGCACATTCAAAGTCACACATCTTGAGTGTAGCCCATAAGTATGCTTCAGCCCGGTGGAATTGAAGTCTTAAGTAGCATACATGACGGGACTAATTTGGTGATTTTTAAAATATTGGGGAAAATATCATATGTCTTTTATACATCTCCTATAATGAAGTTCGGTGCATACTGTCATGCGCTTTCACCCAGTCAATGAAACAGCATGTGAAAGCTCAGCTGAATCTGTGGCTACGCTGTGAAAAACATTTCATGTTGTGTATTCAACTGGAAACTGGCCTAATTATGTTATATGTAACGATAACTCTGCGAAGACCTATAGGATTAGTTTTGCCAATGTCTTATGAATTTTATCACGGGTCGATGAGGGTTTAGGAACTTACATAAGCATTATAAAAACAATCAGATATTCATACAAAAATAAATGAATCATAATTGAAAACAAACACATTCCTGTTTGATGAGTTCCTTTGATACAGATTTGCAAGAATCAATGATGCAGATATTTCTTATCAATTAATCATATTAGCTGATAGGTTTTAATCATAAAAAAAGATAAGATTTATCACAATACTTAATTTTACAGTATTTATGCCTGAATGCGTGCAATTCTTTTTTTTTCAATTTAATTTATGTACATCTTAATAAGATAAAAATACCTTAAGAATCTTTGTTAATCACCAAAATGAAAAATGTCGCTCGTACAGTATCGCTAATATACTGTAGTATTAGCTTTGGGTGCTTTTCATAAGTAGATAAATATACTCTCACAATATACAAATACTCTCTTTCTTTTCCAGTCAGAGAACTGTTCCAGAAACGAAAGGATGGGACGTGTTCCGAGATCTGCCGAACAAATCGGACAGCGGCTCCATGGCCGACCAGGCGTGTCTGGAGTTCACGGTCAGGGTGTGCAAAGTCTTTGCGTACCTGCTCACTTTCATCATTGTCCTGGGGTCTGGGGTCATTTCCAAAGGCACTCTGCTCTTTATGACTTCTCAGATCAAAAAGGACAAACAGATTTCATTCTGCAACCAGGACTTAGGTTAGATATTGCCGTTTGGATGACTAATATTTAATTCATAATTATATAGGAAATATGTTTAAAAGACACATGTTCCACATTTTATTATTTAATATATGTATATGCCCACAGTTCATTGTAGAAGTCTGCACGGGCCAAAATTTTACAAAATTACCCGGTCCGAGCCCGAAAGACTCAGGCCTGGCCCAGACCCAAGTCTAATACCACACTTGTTACCCGAACCTGACACGAAACCCAGATTTATACTCCTCAGCCTAAAAAACCCATTTTTTACAAATTTACAACAATTTACGATTCTCTATAGAACTGTAATAATTAAGATCATCATGGCTGACTTATGACAAGAACATAGAAGAAATAAACTCCTTAACCAGGCCCGACCCGGTCCCAATTGAATCTTAGTTGCGATTATCCGTCCGAACCCGGCCTGCGGGCCGGGAAAGGCCCAGACCCGTGCAGACCTCTAGTTCATTGCATCCTAAATATGAAGATAAAAACATCCTAGATTTTTTACGAAATATAATTTCAATTAACCCATAATGGTACGTAATGTGCGTGATAACATTGAGTGAAAATAAACTTGTGTTTAGGAAGGGACAAACAATTCATCACATCTCTCCCGGATATGGAGAGGGTGGCTTGGATGTGGTGCATTTTCTTTGCATTCTTGGTGCCAGAGATCGGAGCGTTGATAAGATCCATCAGAATATGTTTCTTCAAAAGTTGGAAGAAGCCCACGTATGATCAGTGCATAATCGTGAGTGGTTATGTCTTTTTACTTATTTAAACTTAAAATATGCAATTGAGCCCCGAAAGTGTTTAGTTGGCGAGGCTTTTCTCTTCTCTTCTTCTAAAATCATTAATAATATGTTAAGTCAATACCTAAATATACATACATTCTATGCAAGAATGTTTCGCACACCTCACGAAAATTCAGTTTTGTACTGTAAAAAGCTGTTAAGGATGTTCGGAATAACCAAAAATAACTTAATTTATTTAAAATCAAGTATAATTTCATGCCATGGCGAATAACAATCTCAATGAAAGCAAAGGATGGGAAATTGGATATTAATTGAAATATTTTTTTAAGAAAACATGGATTTTTTAATCCATTTTAATATTCTCTGGATTTAAAAAAATAATCGCAAATTTATGTTAAAAATTATTTAATGAATACAACAATTTTTTAATTCTTCTACCTGGGTATCATCAGTTCATTATTAGCCGTTTCAAATGATATCAACGGTTAAAACACTTATATTTAAGGTGTGGGTACATGCTTGGATAAATATGATATTTATAATGATATAATTTATCTGTACTCTTAAAAGACATCTTAAACTTTAAAATACAAAACTGAAACATTCTTTTGCAGACTAAACATCTCAGCAAAGAGGTAAAGTTAATCTACTTCATTTTTCATAGAATATCGGTTCAATGTGTTTCTATTTTGTAAATTTACCAATGATGAGTTGAGATAATCTTTTTATAATAAAATGTAATGTTTATAGAATGCAATCTTCAACAGGTTTTTTTGATAGAGACCCTTCACACAGTGGGGTTGGCTATTCTGTTCTACGTGATCCTACCTGAACTGGACGTGGTGAAAGGTGCCATGTTGACAAACTGCATGTGCTTCGTTCCGGGCTTGCTCGGACTGCTGTCTAGGAATTCAAAGGAGTCTAAGAGATTCGCAAAGGTTATCGTAGATCTGGTAGCCGTTGCGGCGCAAGTGACCGGTTTCGTGGTGTGGCCATTGTTGGAGGGTAAACCCTCCCTGTGGCTCATTCCTGTAGCATCAATTTGCATTTCGCTTGGATGGTGGGAAAATTATGTCTGCAAGGAGAGTCCTCTCGGTGAGATTGACTTTTATATTTTCTTGAATTAACGAATGCATTTGAAGAGTAAATTTATGTTACATACGAGTCAATATTGATAGAATATTTTAAAAAAGTGCTATTCTTTATAAACATATTTCAGGTATCATAAAAGCTCTAGGCCGCGTGAAGGAAGAGTTAAAATATACACGATACTTCACCTACATGTTTGTGTCGCTGTGGAAAGTGATTGTCTTTCTGGGATCGCTGATCCTCATACTGTGGATCCAGGGCGACAGCGTCAGCAACTTCTTTGGATTGTTCAAGTCAGGTTTCGGTCCCCACATCATAACGGTGGATGAGGTAAGGACTCGAATTATTTGTAATAATATATTTTTTTAAATTACGCTCAGACCGAATTCAGAGATTTTTCATTTCTATTAGATTAAAGCTGTGCTGAGTGGAACAGTACTTCCGGATCTGTCAGATGTCACCAAAACGGGAGACTCGATTGACATAAACGCCAGTCACAACACTGCCGTGTACGTGCTGCTGATACAGATTTTGGCTGCGTACCTCTGCTACGTGTTTGGAAAATTTGCTTGCAAAATATTAATACAAGGATTCAGTTACGCTTTTCCTGTGAATCTAACTATTCCAGTGTCAATCTCCCTGCTGATAGCCGCCTGCGGTATCAGAAACGGCGACCCTTGCTTTTTCCACGGGACCATTCCGGATTACCTCTTCTTTGAGAGCCCTCCAGGTGATCTTTTTGCCATTTTCGCTTATTTTTGTGAACGAATGAGTAGTTTCCTTTTGTGTTGCACATTCGTTTGAATCATTCAAATTCTATATGCCATGTACGACTTTGAAAGTGAATAAAATAGACATCGATTGCATTCTTCTCTTTGAACATATATTGAAATTGTTTCAGTTTACTTTCTGAATGACTTTATCTCGGGGCAAATGGCCTGGGTGTGGCTGCTGTGGTTGCTGTCTCAGACTTGGATCACTCTTCACATTTGGACCCCCAAATGTGAAAGACTGGCGTCTACCGAAAAACTTTTCGTCATCCCAATGTACAACGCACTGTTGATAGATCAGTCTTTGGGGTTGAACAGACGCCGTGATGATCAAACAGATGTCAAGACAGAGGTAACAATACGTGCAGTTTTCGTGTAGATTATACCCAACAAATACAGTGTGCACTTAATGTAGACTCTGTAATACTGTTTCAGGACTTGGCTGAGATTGAAAAGGAAAGAGTGGACGAGTATTATGAAACTATATCAGTTCACACGGACGGATCTAACTCCACCCCCAGAACAGTGAAGTCGTCAGATCACATCACAAGGTGAATTCTTAATGTGAAGAATCTCATTAACTTTGGTGTCCTTTGTTATGATAGTTATGTAATTTTAAAATTTTACATTTGATTTATCGAGTGGATATTGATTACTTTTTCTGATTCCACCTATAATAGCGTTCGCAGGACTATCAGGATCATAATGTCATATACCTATGTCATATACAAAATCAATTGACTAACATAATAAATTGATTTCATCTTTTTTGGCAGGATTTATACATGCGCGACTATGTGGCACGAGACAAAAGAAGAAATGATTGAGTTCTTGAAGTCCATCTTCAGACTGGACGAGGATCAGTGTGCCAGACGTGTGGCCCAGAAGTATCTGAGAGTCGTGGATCCCGATTATTATGAATACGAAAGTGAGCTTTCATTACTTTGTCAATATTCTACTATTTGATGTTATTCAATTATAATATTCAATAATGATTGTTCTTTTACAGCTCACATTTTCTTGGATGACGCGTTTGAAATATCAGACCACAGCGATGACGACAGCCAAGTAAACATTTTTGTGAAGAAACTCATCAACACGATCGATGAGGCAGCTTCTGAAGTCCATCAGACGAACATAAGAATAAGACCCCCTAAAAAATACGCTACACCCTACGGAGGGCGACTGGAGTGGACTCTGCCCGGAAAGACAAAAATGATTTGCCATCTAAAAGACAAAGACAAGATCAGGCACAGAAAGCGTTGGTCGCAGGTATGTACTGCTGACAAATGGGCAGGAAATATTACTAATATTCTATATGCATATATATTATCATATTTGGTATCAATTGTAATCGGTGGTGTTAATTTGTGCGAATTTTCTCATATTGATATAATATGATTGTTTTTGAAGGTGATGTACATGTACTACTTATTGGGACATCGCCTCATGGAGCTGCCCATATCTGTGGATCGGAAAGAAGTGATGGCTGAAAATACATTCCTGCTCACCCTGGATGGAGATATTGACTTTCAACCTAACGCCGTGCAGCTGCTGATCGATCTGATGAAGAAAAACAAAAATCTAGGCGCAGCCTGCGGTCGTATACATCCTGTCGGTTCAGGTATCGATATCATACATATATTTTTTAATATCTTAAAACGAGCACTACTTTCGAAAGCACCCGGAGAATGTTAGTTTTGCATCTCACACTTCTGTACTTTAACTAAAGGCCATCCAATCACAAATTGCAAAGCTTTAAGAGCTCTGGTCTTTTCAATTCTACTGTTTGTAAGATTGCAAATTCTCTTTGACAATGTAGAATTTTATTTCAATTTTTAGGTCCCATGGTGTGGTATCAGATGTTCGAATACGCCATCGGTCATTGGCTGCAAAAAGCGACAGAACATATGATTGGCTGCGTACTCTGTAGTCCAGGATGCTTTTCACTCTTCAGAGCGAAAGCTCTCATGGATGACAATGTCATGAGGAAGTATACAACGCGGTCCGATGAAGCCAGGCATTACGTGCAATATGATCAAGGTGAAATTTTGACTAGCTCGATGGACATTAAGAGCTATGAAATTATGAGATACATACTACATTTTATATATTATATAAGATATTAAAATATACATAAAAAAATATTAACCATTTTTTCTTATAGGCATCTTTTGTGTAATTTAAATAATCAGTAATGTAACATTAGCTTGCGTGCTTAAATAGTACAAGCAGTATTGAAATGGTTAAATAATTAACTTATCTTAGTTAATTTTCATTTTCTGTGATGGCATGTTTGGTTAGTGATATTACAGTTTAGTCATTAATAATATTGTTCCATTGCAGGCGAGGACCGTTGGCTCTGCACTCTCATTCTGCAAAGAGGATATCGTGTAGAATATTCAGCCGCCTCTGATGCTTACACTCATTGTCCGGAAGGATTTAACGAATTCTACAATCAAAGGCGTAGATGGGTACCTTCCACCATGGCTAACATTTTTGATTTGCTCACAGATTACAAGAAGACTGTCCAGATCAACGACAACATTTCCATGCCTTACATATCTTACTTGGTCAGTATCATCTTGCTTTTATTGGGATCCAAATTATGTAACGCAAATGCCTTAACCATTAGTGAAACCTGAAAATAAATAATTTGTTTCATATATGAGTAATCCAAAAAAAATTCAATCCAGTAGTGAGAAGATATTTATCGATATCTATGCTTTTATTAAAATGTTTTGGGTGTATCTGAGAAAATTTAAATGATTTTATTAAAAAAATATGTTTTATCAATCTAATGCTTAAATATTCCAAACAGAAAGATTGATTGCATTTAGGACAGTTAATTGTTTGTGTTGTGTGATTTTATTTCTGATTTTTTGCATGTATGTTATTTGTTCACAGATGATGTTGATGGGCGGTACCGTTCTCGGTCCCGGAACTATATTCCTTATGTTAGTGGGTGCCTTTGTCGCGGCATTCAAAATCGACAACTGGACTTCTTTCACTTACAACATTATTCCCATTCTATTCTTCATGTTGGTTTGTTTCACGTGTAAATCCAATATACAGGTATGTGATCTTCTTATAATAAAATTATTTGCTTTAACATCAGGGGTGAATATTTTCATGGTCCTGTCTTTCTATATACAATTTGTCACACCATCAAAGTTGTCACTAGTATTCATTTGTTAAAACTTTTAAATCTTAAATCAATCAGAATGCATAATCTTTTAAAAATATATTTTGTCATGTACCTAAAATCATAATTCTAAATAAATATTATTGTTGTATTTACCTTTTTTGATTCAAAAAATTCCATTTGCTTATCAAGTTTTGTTCACATTTTAATAAATTAAAAGGTCATTCCACCAAGTTTAGTATAAACAGTAAATGACAATTTTTTTAAGTACCATTATTCATCTGAATATTATACATTTTAAAATAGGACCATGATGAATTGGTTGCTTCAATTTATTATATTGTGTGTGCGCGCTTAGTGTGAGTGACGTCCCTTTAATGTTTGCTTGTGTTTGTTTTTAGCTTATAGTTGCACAGATTTTATCGACCGGCTATGCGATGGTAATGATGGCCGTAATTGTGGGTACAGCGCTACAGCTGGGCGAGGACGGAATCGGATCTCCTTCGGCTATTTTCCTCATAGCCCTGACCAGCTCCTTTCTCATAGCGGCGTGCCTCCATCCGCAGGAGTTCTGGTGCATCGTTCCCGGCCTCATATACCTTATGTCGATTCCGTCTATGTACTTGCTTTTGATTTTGTATTCCATTATCAACTTGAATATCGTATCGTGGGGTACCCGTGAAGTGGTAGCCAAAAAAACCAAGAAGGTGAGATGATTCAAAAGGAACTGCGCTCGGAATATTATCAATTCCTCTTATCATTCTTGTACAGGTGACGATGGAAATGGTGATGGGATGGTGCTTAAATCAGTGGTAGGAAAATATTTCAAGCGAGACATTTTTGTTGAAATATTTTCTCAGAGGCGGTGTCGGCCTCGGTCTCGTATTTTGTTATGAAACCAATTTCAAAAAAATCCGTCTGTCACAAATCTGTTTCACTGTGAAGAAATAAAAAACACTCGGCTAGTAAATGCGTTCACGACACTCCTATAGTGTTGGTACACAGATGTGTATGTCTTATAATACACTTAATTTTATCGGTCGTGATTTCATTCGCCACAAGTTGCAGTTTTGCATTTTTATTTTGAAATAACAAATCCAAAAAAACTATTATAATATTATAAGACTGAATACAGTTACAACACACAGTTCATTTAAGTTTTATTTCATTGTCGGTGACAAATAATTCATTAAAACCAATCTAAATAATATACTCATTCCATTTAATAACATAATAAGTTTGATCATTTTTCTCAAAACTATTCTTTTGTATCTGCCCAACCGCTGATGATGATGATAAGCTTCACTTGAAGAAATTTAACAATACTCTTATCGAGGGTGACAAGAAGGACACGTTTTCCTAGTTATGAAATCTATGATAAATTCTTATAAATAAAGAGGTGGCGGTACTTTTAGTATATTTAGAGATAATTTAATAGAGGTACGTCATAAATGAATCGAAGTCGAAATGAAAAGAAATTTTACATGACATTGTTTTATTCTCCTTTCTCAGTTATTTTTTGCCCGGCTGATATCGGCCATGTACGGTCTGGTCATGATGGCGGTGCTAGTCGGCCTCGGTATTCAGATAATCGCGGATGGGTGGATGGCTCCGTCCAGTCTGTTTCTTTTTATAGTCATTCTTGAAATGGTGATAGCGGCGCTCGTCCACCCTCAGGAATTATACTGTCTTCCGGCCATCTTGGTGTACTATATCACCATTCCCAGCATGTATCTATTGTTGATAATATTTTCACTCTTTAACATGAACAACGTCACCTGGGGCACGCGGGAGACGCTCCAAAAAGTCAGGAAAAAGAAGGTGGAAGGACCTAACGTATGTATAATCGCTTATTAACCGTAAAAGATATAGCATCTCATTTATCGAAATTTTTTTTTATTCTGCCTTAGTTAATATAAATGGAGAGTTGGCTGGTATTATAGATATGTGACTCATCTCTTTTTTCTTCTTATTTCTGAATTATGTTAGAATTTTCATAATATTAAAAAAATAGTCAAACCATTTCTAACAACCACCAACGTGCACACCGCTATTCATTTAGTTTTATATTTATTATTACCATCTTATGGCATTAAACAATGATTAACATTTAAAATAGATATGTATATAGTACTAATATTCATCTCATCAATAAACATTTAGCAGAAAATAGTTGTAGAATGTATTGCATGTTTTATAAATAATATTCTGGTGTATTTTAGTAGCAACATGTTTTTTCAGATTATATTTGATACTAAGTAATTAGTTTTTGTTAGTGATAAAATATTAAATAACAATCACAGGTGAGTGTCGATCGCAGGAGGCTACGTTTTGGATACGTACTTGCGATGAGCAAAATTTTGCATTCAACAGTGGATTAAAAAAAACCATTTAACATATAAACAATATTTTGCTTCTCGTTACAAAAAAGAATCAAGAATAACCCTGCTCGAGGTCCACCTGCTGAAGTTTCTTTTTTTACAGTTTGATGATAATTGACAAATAATCCAATACAAATTCCACTCATTATGTTAATTCCTGGCTCATGTTAAGTGTCGAATCTAACCAAAGGCCTGAAAAAAATATTAAAAATTGACTGTACCTGAGTTACTTGTATGAGTACGATATATTCACAAGACTTTAAATGTTCTCAATATCATTAAAATTAGGTCATCAATAATGTTTTAAATTCATAAAATTACAGTGGCTCAGTATCGGTTATGCATAAATAATGTCTAATACAAATTTTTATCTCCGATAGGAACTCGAAAAAGAAAAACTAGAAGTCGAACAGGCAAAGAAAAAAGCTAAAAATAAATCACTCCTCGGTTTCTTACAATCCGGTCAAGGAGACAATTCTGACGACAAAGGTTCTCTGGAGTTTTCGTTCGCCGGTCTCTTCAAATGCATGTTCTGCACTCACAGCTCGGGGGGAGAAGACAGAGCTCACCTTATTCATATTTCGGAATCGCTGAGTCAGCTGACAAAAAAAATGGACACCGTGGAAAGGTCTGCGTCGGAGATATCAGACAATGAGATATCCATTTCATTAGTCGTATCTCCGTATTGAAAATGTTCTCATTTCAGATCGTTGGAGTCCACCGGCGTGGTTTCGACCAGGCGACGGTCCACGATGGGAGGAGCTAATGTCGTGCACCATCACGGATTAGGCGCGGTTGCTGAGGATATGGAAAACGATATTGATAATTCCTTTGACGACGAAACAGTGTCTACCGCTCCTAAGGTTAGAGAAATATGAATGTGAATAAATTGTGAAAATCTAGTCCATCTCTGAGTAAAGAAAATGTGACAGATTTTTTGAGATAACTTTTGATATGCTGATATACTACTCTAATATTTCAGGAAGAGCGTGATCCGTTAGCCAACCCTTACTGGATTGAAGATCCCGAACTTCGTAAGGGTGAGGTTGATTTTCTCTCAGACGGAGAGATGCAATTTTGGAAAGATTTACTTGCACGTTATTTATACCCCATTGATGAAAATGAAGATGAACAGGTAATATTTATTTGATAGGTAACATATATTCATTAGTATAATTTGCAGTATAATCTAATTTGTTGCTATAAATTAGAATCATAAAATTGGTTAACACCGAAAGTGAAATTTTTACAGTATAATAAAATATATTGATTAATTAATGCATAATTATAACATCATCTAATAACATTTTTACAGAAACGCAATAAAAAGTCATAATATGGACTGCATGGACAAAATGCTATACCTTAAAAATTAATATTTATTGTTTCGCAGGCATATTTAAATTATGTTTATAGGTATGATGCGGCTGAGCCCGCGGAGACACGAACGTACGCTGACCGAGCGCTCTCAGTTGAGCCTGAATGTCCTCTCAATTTTTACCTCTTAATAACTCGCCTATTGCTCCTGATTTTAGAAACGTATCGCTAGTGATTTGAAAGACTTGCGCGACAGATCCGTGTTCGGCTTCTTTATGATAAACGCGCTATTCGTGCTTATCGTGTTCCTACTACAGCTCAATAAGGACCTCCTCCACATCAAATGGCCTTTCGGAGTAAAAATAAATATAACTTACGATGATAGCTCCCAAGAGGTAAAGTCAGTTTATAATATTATGAGAGGTCAGCATTCAAAAAAGACTCCGGATCGATGAAAGGCAAAATTTTAAAGTCATCTCACCCATCGCACCTCAGACGGCTCCTGGTCGTTCTTGAATTCTGACCTTTTCAATTTTTTAATACATGTACTGTGTTTTGTGCCGTCTTTCAGGCTCGTATCGCTGCAGATCTGAAGGAACTTCGGAATAAATCAGTTTTCGCATTCTTCATGTTCAATGCGTTATTCGTTTTGATCGTATTTTTACTGCAACTGAATAAAGACCAACTCCACGTGGATTGGCCCCTCGGAATAAAGATCAATATAACTTACTTGGAGGAACCCGGCGAGGTACGGCCGCTAGCGGCCGGCTATCATATATGACTGTTACATCCTCTTCCTGTCTAACGATTTAACTATAACGAGTCTCTAAAGACAAGACCTGCATCCTTCCGGCACAGTTGCATGCGAATGCGAGTGTTCATAACAACGGGGACTGGTTTCTATAATTTTTGTGCATCCCGACTCGAACCGACTGACTAATGGGACATGGAATACCGACACCGATCCCGCCTTCCGCTTCCCGTCTCCTCCTTCACTCACGAGTCCCGTCTTATAAATAGTTCACTCGCCCGCATCCTCCTCACGGTCTTGCGGAGGGTCTTTCCGAATAGTTATAATCAATTCTATTATTCTGTTATCTGTTTGTTGTTTTAATACGTCGTCAAATAATCGGTCGAAGCTAAATGAAATAGTTTCTAAAAATGAGCCCAATCACATTTTCGGGATGTTAAAGTTTTACTAAATCAATGGCACCTTGAAAATCATCAAAAGTGATATATGACGGTGAACTTGATTCGCTTGATACTAATAATTCCTGTGAATTAAAAAATGTCTGTGATTAATCTTCTCCATAAATCTCATATTCTTCTATTTCTTTTTGAAAGTCATAACAATTTTTTTCATTTCACTCACCACACATGTGAGGAGCTACGATGCCCTTTTCACACTAAATATTTTGAATAATCAAATTGTAAACTACTCTTAGATTTCTTATATGTTACTAAAATTACTGCCAGAAACACCTTCCTGCTGTGTTATACATGTATGTATGTAATATTTCTTAGAGTAGTTGCTAATGATTAGGAATTAAGACTGAATAGTCATTTTATACTATATATTCGTATTGAAATACTCGAAAATAATTTCATCCGTACTTACGTATTCATTGGACTTTTTGATTTATTAAAAAAGAGTGCAATCAGACCTTCCTATTCATTTTTACAGAAGATAATCGAATATTGACAACGGTGCTGTACATGGGTCCTCTACCAGCTGATTCTTTGACCATTCACTCGATAGAATTTCAGTCACCCAATTTTTCTCTGTATTTCACAACCGCCGCAGTAGAAATGTCATTATTGCACCACAATCGGAGTTTGACTGGGCCAATGCTTTAACCGATCTCTGAGTTTGAGTCTCTGAAGAACTGGCCTTCTAAAAATAAAATACATACTTTATATATTTATATAAATATTAGGTATTGAAGTGTATTGCTGTACTGAGCGCAAAAGAGGGTGTCCGAAAAGTATTCTAGCATGAAAAGTAGGCTGGTGAATACAGAAAGCAATCGTGTCGCGTGGTCACACATATTTTTTAAGGCATTTTGCACTTTCGGTTATAGGCTGCACAAAAGGCGTCACTAAATCATTAATCTGAACATGCTTCACAAAGAGAGGAAACACTTGTCATCATCGGTGCAATAGCCAATTTATCAAATTTACTTTAATATTGAAAATGAATTTCGACAAAGTTAACGCCAAATAAATTTAAAATCCATTATGACCGATACGTTTGTCGGTCGTCCTTTATGCGCTCAGCACTGCAGTGTAGTGTACCGAATTGAATATAACTTTATTTTATCTTTTTGAACATATTCAATTTTTCACAGATTTATAATACACACATACCTAGTTTCTGATTCATTATTCCTGTCTTTTAAGTGTAATCAAATATTGGTACTTGGATAAATTTGGAATGTTTTTAATATCTTTTTTACTAAAAACAGGATTCTTTTTATCACTTGAAAGATTTCCAGAATACCTTTTTTTATACGGTATCTTGATTGAGTGTCTTTAGATGCAGGTCTTATGAAAATTTTAGCTTTCGTTATGTGTAATAGAAATATATTTTAAATTCGTGACATTTATAAATACAGTGGAACCTCGATCGATCATCGATTTTGACTAGTATCCGTTATTACTTGAGAAGCTATATTCTTGGGGCTATAGAGATCGCTTCATTTAAGTTTTCTCTGTTTCTCAAATTATCGCAGCTTACCGAATTGTTGTTTGTTTGTGCATTGTAATTGTGTGAACGCTGAGGCTAATAATATAAAACATAAATAATCCTCACATTTTTTCTCAGAGTTGAACATTTTGCATTCTCATTATTCTGAAAAGTAAATCAACATGAGAAAGTAACTAGTGTTGAAAAGCGATAATCCGAAAATCCACTGTATTAAAAAACTACCTCTTGCGTAATATTCTACCTTTATTGTGAATAATAACATTGAGCAACAAAATTTTACAATTAAGCCAAGTGAATATTCTGTTCTGAAAAGACATCGAGTAGGCTTAGATTGTCACAACAGTGAATAATGTTAAAAGTTACTTTTGTAGTGCGTGATATTTGATAGTTACTAAGTGCCACAGAGCTTGCATTATTACTGTATTCTCCACGGAGTTTTAATTATTCTAAAATCTTTTCGGTTGATAGTTTATTTTAGAGCACAAAAAAAGTGTAACAGACAATTCTTTTTATCGGAGAATAACGCTGTCACCCGTTTAAATCTGACATCTTGAATTCAATGACTTAAAAAATTTTCACAGATCTGATACTTTGCGTTGAAAGTTGACTCTTTAACTTTTAGAGTTGTATCGACAATATACTGGGAATATCAATATTAATATATAGTAGAACCTCGATTATCCGGACCGATTGGGGATGAAGGCAGTCCAGATAAAAAATCGCAATTGACAGAAGACTTGTACGTTCAGTATGAATAATTTTTATTTGTTTAGATTTACATATAGTTTTGTTAAGGACGAGCTTGACCATAAGGTCACAGTAAAAACCGTTGTCTATTGATACCACTATTCATCCTTTTTCTACCTGAATATCGTTGCTTTCACTCTTATTTGGTTAAGAAGAGTACAGAATTTAGTAAGTCATCAGCCGCGGGGACAGAAACGGCCACCAAAAATGGACTTTTTGAAACTGTTAGTTATTTTTTTATCAAAACATCAAATTATTTACAGTTCTTTTGATACTATATTTGTATTGAAATAATGTTGAT
Source organism: Himalopsyche tibetana (assembly GCA_030503985.1). Taxonomy (NCBI): domain Eukaryota; kingdom Metazoa; phylum Arthropoda; class Insecta; order Trichoptera; family Rhyacophilidae; genus Himalopsyche; species Himalopsyche tibetana. Next base: position 33,226,034 of record JAPJYX010000012.1, on the reverse strand, counting down.
CTAAAGAGGTAAAATTGTAAATATTTTTAAAAATTTAACGTTTAGCTATATTTTAACCCCGAATGTTTGCATACCCGTACGGCCACGCTCAACCTTACTACTGTCCGTACACAATATTACACGGTAGTAAAAGGGTGAGCATGACCATATAGTCATGCGGGGTTTTTATACAACGACTTTGCGTTTTTTTTTTTTAATTCTGTTAGGAATAAAAGTAATCCGTGACCTCAATATGGCTTAAAAAATATTTTTTTTATCGAAAAAAAGCTCTCGTCTCTGGAGTGCTAAGTGACTATATCCAATTTGTCTTTTAATGATACTACAACTTACATATTGGTAGTATTAAAAATAAATATTTAAATCGTGATAAAATTTTCAAGGAACAAACATTCAATACGTATTGAATTTGGAAGACTACTGACCAGCGCTGCAAGACTCCCCACTGTCTAAAGAACCCCGAGCGAGTATCGCTGTCACTTGTACACGCATCGCGGCTGTCACTTGCTGATAAATATGTCAATTTGTATTTTTATTACGACGCAAAACGTATCAAGAAAATTACCACCACTGTGTCGAGTGAGACATTGTTGGAACAAATGTAAAAAACCACGAACTCAAATTTACGCATTCCAATACGTACGTAACAATAGACACAATTCGCCACGTGCAAATTTGTCAATTTTTTTTTTATTTTGAACAATCCCGATAATCGAGTTTCTACAGTATCACTAAAAAATATATATTATTTGATACTTTCATTTATTTGTTCGCTTTCATGTATACGAACGACTCAGGGGGTTAAAGACTTTAATCATTCTTATCAAAATAAGATAACCGCAAGGCTACACAAAGTGCATAGCCGCATATAAGGGTGGCAAACATTATAATTTATTTTATTATAGCATCATTTATTTAAGTTATTTGAAATTGCGGGAAATTTTTTTTTCGACACATGGCTAATTGGAAATCTTGTTTATAGATCCAAATGGGCTAAAATTCAAAAATATCATCTGCAGAATTATGTTAAAAAAATTTATCACTGTGATTTTTGACTCATTACATAAACAAAGAGGTTTTAAGATCAAAATTAAATTACTGAGACCTATATGCCGGAATGTTCTTTTGTGTATGCATTTGTAGACATAGCGTGCGTCCTCTCGATCAGGATAAAGCGTACAACTGAAGGTGTTCAAAGAAACAAAATGCTAATTATGTCTCAAAAAAATAAACAATTCAGTCTCCTACTAGTTCGTAAGGAGACCCTTTTCCGTTTTGATATTTGGTGACGGACATTTTTCAGCGGTGGAGAGAAACTTCTCACATACCAATGTGTATTATGTATCATACACACAGCACATTTTTTTTTATTATCATACTAATTTTACTCTTTTAAGTGGATATAAATAATATAGGCTAGCAATCGGGCATCATGCATAATGAAATTTCACTATTTCAGGTGAACGTAGCGAAAGAGTTTTTGCAATTGGAACCTATAGGATTGGTATTCGTTGTCTTCTTCGCTTTGATTTTGGTCATCCAATTTACGGCCATGTTGTTCCATCGATTCGGTACCCTTTCGCACATCTTAGCGTCTACCGAACTCAACTGGTACTGTTCGAAAAAGGTAAGCTGATAGATTATCTTTATTATTAAATTTTAATTTATTAGCGCAGGAATATTCACATTCTTCACTGACTTCACCCAAAAAACGATCACTGAACTAATCTTTTCCAAAACATAAAATTTCAGGCTGAAGAACTGTCTCAAGATGCATTGATTGACAAAAACGCTATTGCAATCGTTAAAAGTATGCAAAAACTGAACGGTCTTGATGATGATTACGAAAATGACTCTGGCTCAGGGCCAGACAGAGTGGGACGAAGGAGGACTGTCCACAATTTGGAGAAAGCCCGGCAGAAAAAACGACACATAGGAACACTGGATGTAGCTTTCAAAAAGAGATTCTTCAGTATGAACGCCAATGATGAATCGGGTACGACGCATTTCAATATTACTACTATTATTATTTGTATCTAGCTCCCTTCCTGTGGCCAGTAGAAAGACGAAATCCTAACCAAGAACTAGAATCAATGTTTACTATATAAATAAAAAACCTTACGATAGTTAGTCTGAAGACGCTTTTCTAAGATGCAAAACATATTTCAGAATAATTAGTAACACAATCAGTGGAATTACAAAGTTATGAATTTTTTTTTATAAATAAATTTCCACAAAGTTTTCGCTGACCCCATCAACAATAATATGTACTCATGTTGCTTAAAAATCGCGACTGATTTTCCTTCGCTAGCTAAGCATTTTCAAATGATAGAATATTAAAAATAAAACAATTGCTTTCACAACCGAGTGACATGAATCAAAATATATAATTCGTATTTTTTTAAAGGCACTCCGGTTTTGAATCGAAAGATGACAATGAGGAGAGAAACGATGAGAGCTCTCGAGACTCGACGAAATTCAGTGATGGCGGAAAAGAGGAAATCCCAGATGCAAACATTAGGAGCCAACAACGACTATGGGATGACGGGGGTTTGTATTTTTTTAACATTCAAATAGAAAAAATAGCACTGATTTGTATCAACACTTCGTAGGCTGGTCACAGAAAAATTCTGTTTCTTATGAATTCACTATCGGCAGGTAACAGAATATTCCAACTGAAAAATCTATGCTTGGATACATACTGGGATTCGAGCCCATGAGCCCTGAAACGGAAGCGAGCGATGTTGACCACAGACGCTTTGGATTGGATTAATAACTAATAAATTAATTGCTTTGGCTTGGTTTATACTTAAGTTCTAGCCATAATTCACCTATCGGCATAGATTGGTGCATATCCGATTTCAATGTTGGTGTTAAATTTGATTAATAATCATCTCCTTAATATAAAACTTGTATATATCAATACATCTAGCTTTATTTAAATTTCACTTTAAAACTGCATCACCAATTTTTATAAATGCGCTGATTACATTCTTTTAAGATCGAATGTATAATAATTTATAAATAAAGATTTATATCTTTTAATTTATATTTAGTTTAAATTAACACAATGGGGATTTTCGTATAATAGTCAGAATATGTTGATTCTTTGGTTATATTTTAGTCAAAATGAAAAAAAAATTATGACTCTAAATGTATGCGCTATAAATATTTTAGTGAAATACTGTAAAATTTTCCTATATTTATAGTAATATATATTAGTACGTATGCAATTAGCCCGCAGATGAATGCTAAATAAAATGTTGAATTGTTATTTTTATTTTCAGCTAAATAATAACGTCGGAGTGCCCATGCGAAGCATGCGAACGTCAAACGCTGGAATATCTGCAAAAGATGTCTTCTCAGATCCAAGTGGGGGACAATTAAATAGGGGTTACGAGGCAGCGTTGGGCGACGATGACGTCAATTCGTTGAGAATTCAACCTAGGCCGAGTCAAGTCACTTTCCAAGGAAGATATCAATGAAAATAGTCAAATTTAACAGTCTAAAATTGAATTCCATCACAAATGACAAACCTATAGTTCTTTCAATGACACTGCCCTAATTATTGGAAATATTGCGGAATGACTGCAAAAAAAAAATAATTTTATATATAAATTTTTGTTTTTAATCAATATTTTTGTACATTACGACTGAGAAGAGAAGTGAAAATTCTTTAGAAGAAATTACAATATCGAGTAATAAATAATATTATTGTAATCACTGAGGAATGTGATATTTTTATAAAAAAGATGTGTTCTTATTTTTATAAAGTGACATTTTATGTTGTGACTATACTATGATGAACTTATAAATTAATGTAAGTTATGTATGAATGAAAAATAAATTTTAATATAAAAAGATAAACACTGAGCCCTTAATTGATATGCTTCAAAATGTTGACTAACCCTTTTAAATTTTTGAGATTGTGAGCTACTTTTATTTAATATTAATTAGGGGTCATCAACCTTTATATACCTTAATTTGAATCGTTCAAATTATGTACATTCACACAGATTTTGTCACTAACGACCCGGGTTTATTTATTATCTGGTAATTATTTGTGCTATTTTGCAACGAAAAAAAAAACTTAAATACAACCCAAATAACACTACAATTTTGATAAATAGTCATAAAAAATCGACTTTTTATGTATAAAAAATATTACAGCAAAAAAGGGTTATTCCTTTCCTTCCGGCAACTCAACATTTTTATTCATCACTCACCTGCGATGAGTTGGGCTCCACACATTAGTTTCATATTATTTATTATTATAAAGTTTCAGGGGGGGCTGAGTTTACCACGCCCAAATACATAGAAAGTTTTTTTTTAAAAGGTGCCGGAACTCACTAGCATTTTACCTTTTTTCTTCAAATCCATATCCGTTACCGATGTGGAGCATATGCTTCCTAATGGAAGTATCTCAACAGGAGCTTACGAGAACTGTTTGTTATTCAGTTTCTCAAACTATCTTTTTTTTATCAAGCATTAGACCCCTGGTTCTGGTCACAGAGTAAGTCTATCAATCTGGTATTTTTTTGTAGTATGAAATTAGTTTATGGGTGTTACGGTACCCGCTACATTACATTCAAAAGGAATCTAAGATATGGCAAAACTGTTAATGGTTTCTAAAAAAAAAAACTTTTCAAAGCAAAATAAAAAATATATTTTGTGAATATTGATTTGAAGCAATGCCGAGAAAAAGGTGCCAGAACGTCATTCTACCGCGTTACATGGGGAAAAAAGCCCTGCATAGAAATATCAGAAATACCAGGCAAAAAATTAATATTATCTGATACTAAGAGAGCCATATATTTTTTAAGGACTTAAGTATTTTCAATATAACACAGTAGCTAAAGCTTTTACCATCAAATAAAGCTATTACTTATAAATAGTGACAGAATCAACTTTATATTTAAAAAAAAACACCCGCTATGGGTCGTTATGCATTTAATTTTTCCTACGTGACGATTTTGTTGAAAATGAATTGCAAATTTTGTTAGATGCGTGGACTTTTTCATACCATTTTACATTTCATGCCGCTTAAAAATAATGGATAAATACAAAGTTATTCTAAAATTCAATATGTACTAAGCGATAAGTCCTATGTGAGTTTGAATAATGATCATAGGTAGGATGAAAATAGTGGTACATTGTATGTATTTAAAAATTGTATGTTTAATACAGTGGCGGTTCTAGGTACTGGGCTAGGTGGGCTAAGCCCGACCTGCATTTTTCACCCAAAACTTTAGATGGCTGAATAAAAATGAACAGCAATTCGGCCGCTGAACAAAATAAATACATTTATAAGCGTAACTAACCTTTCCCAAATGAATATAATATCTTTGTTTAAGTTTTCCTCTGTCAATATAAGACAATGCCATGTCTACCTACAATAATATTCTCGATTGTTTTGTATTACAATTTTAAGCTGAGCCGACATAAAAAAAACAATAACCCTATAAATAATTCATAGAGAACATTCAACGTGACGTCAGTCTGGCAATACCTATGTACATATTACGGGTCAGGGGCTAACGCTTTCCAGCCCGCAATCATAGACAATATTTCTTTACACTGGAACGCAATCTAGCACGATTCGATTTTGTTTGTATTTGTATGTACGGAAATGTCATCAAACACACAGGACTGTGTTTCAAATTTACTGGCTTCTGTCATTCATTGGGGGCTAAAAACGATTAAGCCCATGGGCCATACACAAATACCAAATCGATGTATTGTATAAAAGTGACAGCTCTCTGTGACAGCTCTGTATTGCTTTTTGTACTTGTTATTTCACTTTGAAAGACAAATTGAAGGTTATTATTTTATTATTTCTTACTTACATTAGCATTGATTTTATTATATAGTAATTTATGCTTTGCAGTAGTGTTGTAGTATTTGTTAATTTGCTTGTAGATTAATGTATAAGATGAAGTGGAAGTATGCAAAATTTCGTAAATAGTATACAATGCTATGCTTTTCTCTAGCCCACCCAAGATTTCAGGTCAGGAACCGCCACTGGTTTAATACCAAATACCTAGGTCAAAATAAATAAAAATATCAAGATATTAGGAAAAATTTACACAAGGTGTAGAAAAAGTGAAAGTACAAAATGAACCGAAAACAAACTATAATCAGCATTTTTTTTGAGAATAATAATAAATTGCAAGAAACACCTCGTTCACGCTTTATCAAATAACAAACGGAGATTTTTACCAGATTTATTTTCTATATTACTAATAATTCAATTAGGTACTTATGATAAAACGTAAAAACCCCGAGGACCCCTGAGGTTGGGAAGCACTGCCTTAAGCGATTTTACAAAATTTAGGCACTTCAATTATAGTAGTAAAAATACATTATTTAAGAAACGACATACTTAGGTGTAGGCATAAACTAATATACTTTAGGTGTAGGTAAACAACATTTACTTGGCTTTGGAACGCTATTTCAAGTCTTGTACATATATGTTTGTGATCCAATTAATAATGATCTATATATTAATAGCCGATAAGGTCCGTTTGAGTGGGTGAGTGTAAGGTGTCCTGACCTACCAGTCTCCACTTTTTTAAATAAAATAAAATAAAATAATATAAAATAAAATAAAATATAATAAAATAAAATAAATTAAAATAAAATAAAATAAAATAAAATAAAATAAAATAAAATAAAATAAAATTAAATTAAATTAAATAAAATAAAATAAAATTAAATTAAATTAAACTAAATAAAATCAAACACAATGCAACAAAAATCTCCCGTTGCTGGGCAATAAAATAAAATAAATTAAATTAGCATTTATTAATTAAAATATATCATTATTATTTTCTTAAGGAATTACAAAACACTTTTGTCTAATCTTTATTACCCAGTTCTGGAAAAACAATGGGATACCTTTTTGTCAATATGACAAAACATTAATTAAAATATCGATCACAATAGTGATTAACAATACTTGCTTCAGTGTCGCAATGCCTCTCAATTGTGTATGGATGTCCATGCAACTATTTATATAATCCACTCACCTTTTAACAAATCAAGAACAAAGAAGTTATCGATACTCATCACTATTCTTTTTACAATTTTTCGACATAAATTGATTAATTGTAATGGGAAATAATGATTTTTTTGTGTAAATTTTGTTAAAAATTATAATGTGTCAACCGATGACGCTACCTTACCTACCTACCTACATTATAGAGGTCGTTTCTGAATATTATCATGTATGGCAACTTAGAAGCGGCCATACGCCATAGATAATAGTAGTATTACCATAAACTAGTCTTCTGTGTTTTGAATTGACACAACATGTATTGTGATATCATTATATTTCCTGAGTATTGAATTATATTGTTGAGATTAAATTGAGTGTAATTTCTTGATTTGACAATTTAATTTGGGAAACGATTTAGCGTATAAACTTTTTCATAATGGTTACCGACAATATTATCAAGCTCGCTTCTGATTTGGAAAAGCAAGAGCTTGAGGTGCGTTACCTACTATGTGAATTCAGAAAAAACTCAGATTGACCATGGATTTTGTATTTCTATCGTTATGAAGGATGAAGCAAATATAATAAATATTTAAAATCTCATTTCAGGCAGTCAAAGGCGTAGCTTCAGCCCAGCTTTATTCCCAATTATTGGCTATATACCTCTACCAGAATGACCTGTGAGTATATTACACTAAAAAAAGTTATTGCACCACTCCAGGAAATTATTAAATTAATCGAAGAGTCCTTTGTAAATCAAGAATATATTTAATGATCTTATACATAGTATGATAATATTGGAGAAACACGGAGCTGGACCAAGACCTGTCTCATAGTATGGGTAGCAGTGCCGGTTTTCATTTCTTTGTATTCTTTAAAATGGGCACAGCATTTAGTTGGCTTCACTTTTTTCTCGAATGATGTCTTTTACCAGTCTTGTAGGGTGAAATATCTTTGATGTTCCACCAATTTTTGAATCATTTTCTTCAATTAATAAATCTATTTGAGATTTCTCACTACCTTGTTAATTATCATCAGTGGCTGATTACCCCATAAGAAGACGAGGCACACGCTTGGGTCCTCAAATTATCTCATAATCTTTAAAACCCATACAATATTTTAAATTCAGCTTTAGTAATTCGAAGAACAAAGCCTTCAAATTTTAACATTAGCCTAGTGTAAATTTTGAAGTTATGTGAAATGTGAGATGACAAGAAACAAGAACTGCGCGATTGCACGAGCACAGCAGTGGAGCATACTCCACTGTTGGCAACACCATGAGTACACGCACGATTATTTTAAAGTTTGTGAACAAATTAACCATGTTTGTGTAGTAAATGTACACATTGACTAATTAAAATGTTTATTTGTTCTCTCATGTATATCGAGACTGGCTAAAATGGACAATGTTCACATATACTGTATTGTATTGTAGTGCAATCTGTATTTTGTGTTGTCTTGTTATTATCATCTGTAAAATTAAAAAAAATTAAAAGTATAAAAAAACGGTTCCTTCAAAAAGACTTCATCTAACAAAAATTGAAACAATTCCTGAATAATAAATACATATGATCCCTTAATTTATTTGCAAAAGCAGTCAGTAAGGATTTATTGAATTTACATTTACTTGCAAAAATAGAAAAGCATTTCATAGTAGTTTTGACAATTAGAAAATAACTATCAACTATATTATATTATCTTAAAACACTTAGATCTTATGTCCACGGCCATGATATAAACTTACGAGGCTTTTGAATTGTATCAGTATTATATTCAGAGAGACACAGTTGGGCAGTTACTGTTTTGTTTCAAACTATAAATTATTTCATTCGTCGTTTTATTTGTTTGATTATCGTTTGCATTTTAGGTGTAGTGCTAAACATTTATGGAAGCGCATCCCAAAAAGCTTAGAGACCTCTAATCCTGAACTCGCAGCGATCTGGTCTGTAGCTCAGAAGATGTGGAAGAGAGATCTGGCAGCCACGTATGAAACGCTGGCCAGGGGTACCTGGAGTGAACCTGTCGCTGAAATTATGCATTCCATCGAAGGTGATGATTATCTTGACTTATGAAACCAACATCTATACCAGGGGTGGCCAAACTTTTGATTGACTTTTTTTAAAATTATTGACAGCGGTCTACCAAAATCGTATGTAATCCCAACCCGGAAGGCGTGGACTGTTGGAAAGGGAGGCGCAAATAGTCCAAAATATTTATTTACCCTTTCAATAAAACCTAATAAATATGTACTTTTTGGACATATAATAATAGTACATCACAAACTCTTACCATATGTCATTTCCGCCATCATTTATCCAAAAACGTTTCAAAAATAGAAATTACTGCCCGCCCTGCTTGCAAAAAATTTGAACACAACAAAATAGCTTTTTTTAAAATCGATGTATTATAGATTACAAAACAATATCATTTAAGTTTAATTATCACACTATGATTCCAAGAGATGTCACTATATGCATGATATTTTAAAATTATTAAATACGTTTCATGTGGCTTTTAAACCGCGTCTCAAGTACTGCGTGAACACGCACATTTTGTATGGCCGGCTGTATGAGTACGAAATTGTATGGCGTGTTAACATGTCCGTGCCAGAGAACCGGTTAAAAGTATTTTTAGTTTACCATTATGTAATTTGGAATGATATTTTAAGCCATGTTTTCTAAAAATACTTTCAAAATTTATTTTTATTTACCAATTCATGTTTCTTGTTTCAACAACTTTAGAACAATGTATAAATATATGTTCTTAAATAAACATAATTTAAAATGACACAAAAAAATCTTATTATGTGTGTGCATTTTATTATTATTACAGAAAAGGTTCGCGAGAGAGCCACAGCACTGATATCCCAGGCGTACAGTTCCCTGTCAGTCGACACCATGGCTTCCATGACTGGCTTATCAAACGACCGCGTCCTGCAATTGTGTCAGACTAAAGGCTGGGCCGTCCAGGAGGGCGGGACTATGGTCACTCCGACTAAACCGGCGCCCCCGCCATCGCCTCTCACCTCTAGTGAAGATCAACTCTTTAAACTTACCGAATTTGTGTCATTTTTAGAAAATTAAATTTTTTATAAGAAATTATTTTATTTTATCTTCACCCTTTTCCTCTTTGAATTTTTATATTATACTGGCGGTACAATACAGGTAGTCCTCGACTTACGACCGAGATACGTTCCTGACCTTTGGTCGTATGTCGAACTTCATACAAAATATGTTGTCGCTGCACATCAAATATGGTATATGTAACGATTTTTCGAAAATTAGATAATAGTTTTTTCATTTTTTTTCTCCGCCTTCTTAAGAACGAACCATGTTATAATACATAATAAATGAGATAGAAAAACAACTATATGCCATCATTCAAAAATTTGTATTGAAATATAAACCATGTGATCTTACTGCACATGCACCATAATGAATACATGGCTAGTATTAGTAATTTCATTCAATAAGTCTCCTTTTCCAGGAAAGCATTTCTATAAAGATATCAAAGGAAAAATATAAAGAAATTATCGTTGCTGCCCATTGACAAGTTGCAAGCACATATCGTTCATATTTTTATTTATGTATTGGAATTACCAGAAAATTTTGTGAATACTCTCGAAGACTCGTGTTAAGGTATGTCTGCTATAAAAAGCATTGCCGAAAATATCAACAAGCTAATTGAAGCAATTTATATTTGACTGATATTGTTGATATTGGTTCTCCATGATGCAATTCATTTTTTATAAAAAATGCAATTTTTTTCGGTCGTAAGTGCGAATCATCGTATGTCGGGAACTAACTTAACACTAACTTAATATAACCATTTTCCCTTCATTACATAGGAGTATTTAAAATAATGGGAATCCAAAAAAACTTTCTCATTTTGCAAACCTTCAAATCTTTAAGTTTATTGAGAGAGTTACTAAGACTACTTTTAAAGACATTTTAAATAATCTTTGACGTGTCAATCCTGAATTAATCTATTATTGATGATATTGTATTGGATATGATTGGGAAATCTTTCTAACATGAGGATTCATTGCTGTCATACCTATAATACAATTGTATGATCATTTCCTTGGGTTTTTCATCGCAATGAAGTTACAACAAATTCTGGAAAAATTTGTTCTACGGCAAATATTTTAATTGGAAGTGTGTACCTTAACCCTTTCCAGTCCTATATCAAATTTCAATCGACCCCGATTTTTTTCTCATGGGTCCCATGTCATTTTTTTAGAATAGGGGTGGAAAGGGCTAGGACAGCAAATTGAAGATTTATTAAACTTATTATTTATAAATACACATGAATTGATTGAACTACAACGACTGTGATCGAGTGGTCAACATTGTTGGCTTTGATAATAATTATGGAGGTCACGGGTTTGAATACCACTATGGAGAGTAATTGATTTCTGTCCAAAGACATGAATGTATGTGATGTCTTGAGTTCTCTTCCGACCATCCTGTCCTCAAAACGGGCGCAGCAAGAGCGATTAGCTAACCACCTATCCTGTCCTAATCCTATTCTTCTATCCCTACTCTCTTTGAAAAAGAGAGATTGAGATACTGAGTAACAAACAGTTCTCGTAGAAATTACTTCTTTTGAGATACCTCCATTAAGAGACCATATTAAAATAAACTACAATTTATACATAAATTATTTTTCTAATAAATTTTATAGATTTAAAAAGTTTTATGGCAATAATTATAAGTAATTAAGTAATAACTATAAGCAATGGTTATTAAGTGGCAATAATACCAAAAAACTGTTACTTTTCGCATGTACAGGCGAAAAGACTCTCACTATGTACTCAAATGCCAGGGATTTTTTTAGTATTTTTTTAAAAATTTAAATATGGATATCCATTCGAGGTCCCCTGTGCCTAAGGGCGCTTATGCGTTGCATATGCCCCCTTTTATGTTAGTTACATCACTGACCCGGTGGAAACTATTGCCAGAATGTGTGACAGAAACAGATATCGAAGGTTTTGTGTTACAACCTATTACATATTAATGAAATTTCGTGTCTAAGCAGGTTCAGGGGTTTGGATGTTGATAGTGCAAAATCAAAAAACGCCCCGAGCGGCAAAACCTAACACCACACCACTGCATATACAGCAGGGATTGCTAGTGACGTTTTTAGTCTACTTGCCGCCCCTAGGCAGAGTTTAAAATAGCCCACCTAGCCCAGTACCTAGAACCGCCACTGATCCTTATAGAACGTATTTTCTTTGGTTGGAAAAATCAGTGCATACATTTGAGTACTCAGTATCGATACAAAAACTATCGAAATGATTATTTAACGTACACGATAGTTAGAAGGAGCATTGGTATTTATGAAATTGATAGAGCAGATTTAGCAAAGCGGCCAAAAGTTGTCGCGAAGACTGTGAAGCGAAGAGAAGAGAAACTAGCGCGGTCGGCAGCGAGCCAATGGGGAGCGTGTCGTTCTCCGACTTCCCCCACGCCGCCGCAATAATACCACACCTCGAACACAAAGATACGCCCATTACCACGCGACGCGATATCGTACAACAATAATTATTCTACGTTATATTAATAAACTAATATCAATTTTGTATCTGGATCACTGGATCTGAGTTATATTATCTGGACTGGATATTTTAATATGACGGGTTTTGCATAAACACATGACAGAACATAACTTTTTAACTCGACAATTTTTGGTTCGTAGTCGAAGATAAACCTCGTGATGTGTTTTATTCGAGAAATTACAATATATGTATATACAGCTGCCGATAAATCACCCATCATTGAACAACTATAATATAATTAAAATTTACCTTTGCAAAAGAAAATATATACACACACGAGGTGGGCAATCGAAGAAAGTTCCGGAAAAAGAGTCAGGTCATTTTGAATATCGGGGAAGATAATTTTAGATATGTAGGCACAAGATTTTCGCGAGCATTTTTGACCGGTCAATTGAATATCGTCAGTCTTCCTTCACACGGCAAAATTGATCCTGATTTTTTTTGTGAAATCATATTTGATATTATGTAGTAAATAGTTTCATTAATTAGCTTTTAAGCAAACGAGTTCTTTGTCATTTTGAATAATACCAACTAGATCAGTGTCTGTCAAACTTTTTAACGTCGCGGCACACTGGTGCATGGGATTTGTTCCGCGGCACACCAAATAAAAATGCTTTGAAAAAGGAAATGTAGAACATTTGTCGAGTCGAATACTATATACATATATGCAAACGTAACAAATATTTATTAAGACAATTTAAATGAATAGGCATTATTCAAACTAAATATTTTTGAGACGTCTTCCTCTTATTTTATGCTTATAGCACTTTCATTTTCTGTGACGGGCTAAGCACTCGATAGGCCCCAGGCGCAATAAAATTTGGAGGCTCTGTTTTTTGAATAACTAAAACTGATTAAAAATGTTTATGGATTTTATATAAAATATGCACTTTTGGGGCCTCAAGCGCGCGCCTCGTGGCATGGGGTAATCTGCCACGGTCAACTTTTTTTATTCTGTTTTGAAACTTTTGATTTTCGAATCTTGTTTTGATGTGTTACGCCTTTCGAGAACAGTAGAACTATGTTTAGACTTAAATACAATGTCTTAAATGTAATGTCAATGTGAACCTTTATATTACAAATTAAAAAATAAAACCGCAAGTTCAATCTTGTCAAGAAAAGGAACCTAATTTCGACCCTTTTACAAATGTGCTGCAGCTGCTGTAGACAATTTGCATTTTCGTGGAGTTACACCTCACGAGACAAAAAGAGAGTTTGAGTACTCGGTTACAAGCAGTTTTCATATAAAAAAAACACTGTTGAAATACCTCAATTAAGAAGCCATACGCTCTGCACAAAGTTAGGACATGAGTTAGAAAAAAAATCTTGAAAAGAAGTAAATTCCGGCACCTCTTTTTTCAAAAAAACATATATATAGTTTTTACACTCTAAATTGGACATTTTACAAATCAAATTGGACATTTACAAAAAAACAATTGGAACAATGTTTAAACAATTGGATAATTTATTAATTAGGTCAGGGGTAACCAACCGTGCCCGCGGGCGCTATGGCACCCGCCGAGATTTTGGAGTTCAAAATTATCGGAAGAGCTAAAAAAAAAATTTGGGCAAATCGTTAAATTCCTGGGTTATAAATAACCTTGAAAACATCTGGTGACCGCCGCCCTACCAATATTTAAGTATGCAATCTAGGGTTCAAAAAGGTTGGTAATCCCTGAATGAAGTATATTTACGGAAATTTTCATGAAATACAGTTATAAATTACTAAATTTAATTTATAAATGTTCCTGCGTGGAAGCTGAAGGTAGTTTCATAGATATCGACTGTGGAATGGAAAAAGGACGTAACCCACACAAATTTTACAGGAGGCGCAAAAAACATATTTTGGTGATTTTTGGCCATATGCAAATAATGAATTATACACAACCTTGAAGTGCACGGAGACTTCTAAACTGGTGTTTAATTGACATAACCTAATATTAATTAAAACAATTGTTCAGGAAAAACCTTTGTTACAGTCTTTTTTCTTGGTTTTAATTTTTTACAAATTAATCTTTTTCAAACTTTAAAGGTAAATTTAGATACTAATTCGGCATTTGCAGCTTACATCCTTTTGATAGAACATGTATCAAGTTTGATACATTGTGATTATCGAAAAAAAGCTGCTTTGAAAAAACTGTGGGTTACGTCCTTTTTCCTTTCCACAGTCGATATGTATGTATACTTATTCATATGTACAATAATAATTATAGCAATTTGCAAAAATGACTATTGCAATACGAGACTATAATGAAAATAATAATGAAGATTTTCAAAGAATTATAAATATAAATCACCAAATCAACTAAATCAACAAAAATCAACTAAATTTTCACTATTTCCAGCAGTTTATATGTATGTCCAATTTGATTTGTAAAATGTTCAATTTGGAGTGTAAAAACTGTATTAAATGCGTTCGCACATAACTCGCAGAAACCATTTGTGCTTATCACCCTTTATAATTAACTAGCTGACCCGACGAACTTCGTACCGCCTCAGAATCAATAAATGTTGCAATAAAAATAATACAACATTTTTAGTACTTATCCCACTAAATAAAATTTATTTGATCAGGACCGGTTTCGCTCATTGCGAGCATTATCAACTGAGTTATTATCATCTGAGCATTATCATCAGTTAATAATGCTCGCGATGAGCGAAACCGGTCCTGATCAAATAAATTTTATGTGGAAAAAGTACTAAAAATGTTTTATTATATTGCCATTCCACCAAGTATTGACAGTGAACACCTTAAAAGTGAATAAATGTTCTGTTAACTTGAAGCATGATGACTACCGAGTCAACCTTCAGTTGTAAATTGCGCGGTGGCAAGCCAGGCAGATCCAATAAGTTTAAAAATGAAGTTGGATAGTTGGTTGCTTCGTCTTCGTTTGTTACACGGTCGATAGATTTGAAGGAATGCAGTGGACCAACGATTTGATTTTGAATTGTGAAGTTTAAATGATCCACATCTTTGTTCTTTGCCGCAAGAATTGCTCGTTCATTCAACCAATTGTGATTTTTGTGATTAGATGTTCGAGAACATTTTGTTGAATGAAGTGAAATTGCAAAAATTCGGCGGAAACAAAATCAATCCGTTCGATTCGTCGACAGGAACACCCCCGTTACCGATAGTCAGCAATTGCTTCGGCAGATAGATCGTTTAGCAATGCAACTCGCATGTTTGTCGTCAGCTGAAGATTCTTTACATAGCGCCAGAGTCGTGATTTGAGGTAAGCGTTTATTTAATCGGAAGCGGTAAATCTTGGAATGACTGGTAGTGTTTGGTGGAAATCAAAAAAAAATACTCATTCAATCAACCAATTGTGATTTTTGTGATTAGACGTTTGGGAACATTTTTTTGATGAAGCCGTCCTTCGTTGAGACGAAATTGTTAAAATTCGGCGGAAACGAAATCAATCTGTTCGATTTGTCAACAGGAACACGGTCGTTACCGACGATAGTCGAAGATAGTTTTCAAGCTTAAATCGTTTTTCTCTTCTCCTTCGGGGCCGAGTTAATAATCCTCAAATTCTCATGACTATTAATTTACATGCTCCCAATTTATTCTTACGTGGGCGTAACTATGAGCAAAAACTTTTTATTTCTAAAAACTTATACCTCGCTTAAGAGGTATGAGTCACCAGTTCCAAGGGCCGTTAGATTGATCAACGTATTGCCTTTAGAAGTGGACATTAAGTGGACAGAAATCTTCGGCAGATGGATCGTTTAGCAATGCAACTCGCATGTTTGTCAATTATTTGAGGCAAGCGTTTCTTTCATCGGCAGCGGTTGATCTATCTACGTGGCTGCTATTTCAGAAGAAGAAACTGCTACAGCAATTATTTATCTCGCATGAACAGTGGCCATAATCAATGACATGAAGAATGTCTTCCCAGCTCCACCGGGCGCATCGAGGAAAAATAAGCCACCATTTCCATCATCAATTACCTTCATTAACGTATCGCTAATTTCCTTCTGTTAAGGGTTCAACAGTGTTACATTCGTTCAAACTGATTGGTTCAATGCATCTCGATCATATTCACGTTCACGTTCCAATTCTCGATTGAAAGCGTCGTTCATTCCACGATCTGGCGTTGGCATTCCTAACTTGACTACCAAACTGCCGCACATGAGGTAACACATGTCTTCGATCTAAAGCAAAGCCTGGTTATGTATCTCTTCATTCACCTCGAGATCGGGATTCCCCAAACTGACACGAATTTGATGCAAAATGTATTCGGACATGTCATCCTTGTACTTGTTCCACAGTTCACGGGGATTCGATGGGAAGCATGTCAAAATAATGATAGAAAATAATGTGCGTATCTGACTTGGAGATTCAGAAACAATTTCTTCAGCGATTGTAATGAGTATCATTTTCAAGCAAATTGAGCTGTTGACATGCATGTAGAAGCATTCGTCATTTTTCGGATGAACTGTGTAAATGCGACCAAGAGCATCAGTAATCATTCGGATGAGCAGGAACCGCATCGCCTTGCTTTCGACGTTAAAATTTCTTCGATGTAGCTTTCCAAGTGTAATAACGTGGCATCTCAAAGTAGAGCAACGTTCGTGCAAACAGCGTAATATTGTTGTCAAAAAAAATATCACACCTAATTATAAACATAACCTTATTTCAATATTATCCGATTTTATTTCGTTTTCATTTTATATCATCGATTTGTTTTATTCTAATCCATACTCTAAATTTAAAATTATTTAGAAGTCAATCGTATGCAAAAGAAGCAGAAACAAATGAATTTTGGAAAAATTGCCACCTAGCGGATGAAATCTGCATACAAACGACATTTTAATTATTTCAAGGTGTTCGCCATTTGAAAACTGTATGAGAATATTAATTTTCTTCATAATTTGTTTCCCTTGATATTTTTCCGATGTTTTAATGCTTATTCTGCTATTCTAGGCGGATACGAATTTAATAAAACAAAGATCATTCAAATCCGAGCTGTTATTCTCGAGATATACGTGGTGTAACAAACCCCACTTTCTTTTATATATATAGATTTACTATATTTAATGCGAGCGTTTTGAAGCTTTTCACGTGCAGGTCCAACCGTTGAGTTTTCCTTGCATATAAAAACGGCACAAGCACAGAGTAAGTATTTTGTCAGTAGTGTTTTGAATGTTGTGATGGGCGATTCTCGTCACAAGAAAAGTCTAGGTGCTGATGCCGCATACATCATTTTGTGAAGAAAACATACTCTTCAACTTTCTTTCATCTTACTTGATATAATAGTATTAAGCAGTGGCGGTTCCTGAACTAAAATCTTGGGTGGGCTAGAGCAGCGTTTCTCAACCGGGGGCCATAGCATGCTCCAAGGGGGCCACAGAAGAAAATATCAGTTTTGGGGAGCCACAGCAGACTTTAGGGGGGCCACGGCCACTCAAAATATAATAAACTAAAATTTATATTAAAATCAAATACAATACAGTACGAAAATAATACATTGCAGCAGAAATAATGTATTTATTATACATAATCTTTACTATTTTTTCAATGATATTTAAGGATAACATAATAACTGCATCCAAAAGTAAGTTTCGACAATATCGTATTGACTATCTTGTCCACGGATTTCTTTCATCACCCATGGTATTACGAAACGTTTGTGCGTTAAATATGTTTTGCTGCACTAATGCTACTATCTATTTTATAAAAAACAAATTGAAATGAAAGAAAGGCCATTTTGATAATTCAAAAAGCTTTATGAAGTTTCCGCAGCAAAAAAATATGAATAGTATTTAGAGAAAAATTAGACACTGGTTTAATTAATAATAAATTAAATGCAAAAGCTAGAAAAACGCATTACATTTCCAAATCTTTGATTTTACAATTTCAAGAGTTATGAATCAGAGTGAAAATGCAATTTTTCAGGTGATTCCTTTGAGCAATTTCGTTCAGTATCAAGACGTATGTATGAGATATCAGATGATAAAAAAACAACTAATTGAACATTTTGCCTTGCAAATTGACTAACCTAAGACGATGCGTCAGGTTTTTGATGACGAAAAAATTGGTTAAGATAATTTAATGCTCTTTGCCAAAAATTTTAAGACACTAAAGGTGTAACGATTAAACAAGGAATTAAGATTTTTTATAAATAAAAGATATAACGTTTCAATTGTTGAAAGTATTGAAGTTTTACTTTGATAAATAATGATGTACTATTTCTTTTGAATTCCCTGCGCGAGTCATCGTCAACATTAGGTTGTAAAAATATTGTATAAAACCCTTAATATTGTAATATTTAAATAGTAAATTTCATAAAATCCCATTGACTTCAAGAATGTCTTTTTCGAAATCATTTTTTTATCACCACTATATACACAATACTAAAGACCAAAACTGATCATTGGCAAAGCTTTGTCCCTTCGCTTAGTGGCTTGTGTTCTTAGGGTCCTCCGTGGGGCTGCAAATTCAAGTACCGCCCCGGGCGGCAGGACCTCTTCTTACACCACTGCATATCATGCCAAAACTTCTTGCGTAGCAGATATTAAGTAATTGAAGCCTTACACCTAATCCATGGGAGTGGCTGGTAAAGTACGTGATACAAGGTTTGTAACCTTATTTTTTTAACAGAAAATTCTTCTTATCGAATAATACAATGCATTGATAGTCTTTATATTAAAGTTCAAGGCGCAACAGCAATGCTACATAATGGGTTTTAAGTCCCAGGTGAGGAGAATTCTTTAACTGCCTTCTTCTCGACCACACCCTTCATTCTTAAGGCCCATATTACTGTGGTCCACAGTATTGCTACAGACGCTGCTCTGCGAATTTGGTAAAATTGATGGGAAATTATTCTAAGGACAGGCAATCTTATAAATTCTTTCAAAATTTAAAAATGCGAATGGAGACCAACGCTTCGACTCTTTGGAGTCTTTCTGATAGGCCAATTTATAACTATCACTTCACTGCCAAGCGCTTCCAGGTCGGGTGATTAGTAAATAGCTTCAAAATGCTGATCGCATTTTTTGAGAATGTCCAAACATGAACAACGAACGGGAAGAACTGCATAAGATTATACGACTACAGTCGCATCTGGTGGTCCTGTTGATCATGCTGACTTAGTTGCATCTAGGGAAAATTACAAATCATTCAAAGAGTTCACGGCGTCTTATGAAAAACAAATTGAATTCATTTCATAAAAACTCTTTTGATAACGTTATTTTAGCATGCTGTACCCTGCAGTGCATGGAAACTAGTTTTCAGAAATTTATGGAAAACAATTTAACACGAATAACGCTGCAGAATACGCCCCCGTAAGAATAGTGTGAACCATAGCGGGCTGTGATGGGTAAAACGTAGGGTACCCTAGGGATTTACAAAAAATGTAATATTATAAACTATTTTGTAAACATATTTTTTTTAAACATAAAAAATATTTTATTGTATTGTATTTTTTTTAAATAAATGTACCTACATTTTTTTTTCATTTTTTCGAGCCCCGAGAATTTTATTACTAGGGGTAGGGGGGCCACGGAAAAATATGAGACTCAAAAGGGGGCCACGGGCTTAAAAAGGTTGAGAAACTATGGGCTAGAGGAATGTTTAGCATTGTATACTATTTACGAAATTGTGTATTTTTCTATACAATTGCATACGTCGGGATTCCATTCGGCCATCTCCTCGGATGGCTCATTTTTAATACATTATTTCATACTTAATCATGGTCATATTCGTATCTCTTAACTGCCACAGACGAGATTTTCGTGTTCAACACGCCAGTTACGAGTTTATTCGTCAATAACTAATTAAATTAATAATTGCAAATTATAGCCGGCGTGCTAGGTAATTACGTACTTTTTTCTACACCAGCTAAAAGATTAAAAAACATTTTCTTGTCGTAATAATTTGAATCACTTTTATTTCTTTTGATAAATTAGTGAACGAACCAGCTGATGTTAAATTTTTGCAGCCATTAAATTCACCAAATACCCATCTACAACTTAAATGCAAGAAGATAGCCAGTCATTCGATTCCTAAATATAATATCACCATTCACCACTTATGTAATTCAGTTCAGATCAGCGGTGGGATGCCAATACGTTAGCAAGAGGCTCGCTTAATCTCAAAGCAATTTACGGAGTTCTGGGGAAGGAATGATTTTTTTATCTTTCCCATTAAATAATAAGCAATACTTAAAAATGCAATCGACCGTCACTTAATACACTTATAATATGTAACAATATGCACCATAATATGTAACATATTAACAGTGGCGGTTCCTGACCTGAAATCTTGGGTGGGCTAGAGAAAAGCATAGCATTGTATACTATTTACGAAATTTTGCATGCTTTCACTTCATCTTATACATTAATCTACAAGCAAATTAACAAATACTACGACACTACTGCAAAGCATAAATTACTATATAATAAAATCAATGCTAATGTAAGTAAGAAATAATAAAATAATAACCTTCAATTTGTCTTTCAAAATGAAATAACAAGTACAAAAAGCAATACAGAGCTGTCACAGAGAGCTGTCACTTTTATACAATACATCGATTTGGTATTTGTATATGGCCCATGGGCTAAATCGTTTTTAGCCCCCAATGAATGACAGAACCCAGTAAATTTGAAACACAGTCCTGTGAGTTTGATGACGTTTCCGTACATACAAATACAAACAAAATCGAATCGTTCTAGATTGCGTTCCAGTGTAAAGAAATATTGTCTATGATTGCGGGCTGGAAAGCGTTAGCCCCTGACCCGTAATATGTACATAGGTATTGCCAGACTGACGTCACGTTGAATGTTCTCTATGAATTATTTATAGGGTTATTGTTTTTTTATGCCGGCTCAGCTTAAAATTGTAATACAAAACAATCGAGAATATTATTGTAGGTAGCCATGGCATTGTCTTATATTCACAGAGGAAAATTTAAACAAAGATATTATATTCATTTGGGAAAGGTTAGTTACGTTTATAAATGTATTTATTTTGTTCAGCGGCCGAATTGCTGTTCATTTTTATTCAGCCATCTAAAGTTTTGGGTGAAAAATGCAGGTCGGGCTTAGCCCACCTAGCCCAGTACCTAGAACCGCCACTGCATATTAACGTAAAATTATCAATCTAAATGGCTAAAAATGTACTACTGTGTATACTGAAGCTCTCGTAGATAATATATCTCATCCAGCCCACCTCTGGTTCAGATTGTGTAAAAAATACACTACAATGTATATTTTTCTTGCTTGAAACAAAATATTTTATCAACCTTCAGTTACTATATTATAATCTTTGCAATCTGAGCACAGTAGCCGATATGAGCTGAATATCCGTGATTTCTAGTATTCTCAATAACTCGAAGGTCTTGAAATTTTACACCGCAATGTGATGCTAGCTTGATGGCAGTGAGTAAGTGAAGAGACCTGAGACGTGAAATGAAATGCGAGACTAAGAGAAGATTATTCAAGCCGTAACAAAACACTCTTTCTTATTCTATTACCCAGTTATTAGGCGACGCCTCCGTTGCATTTCTCATTGTTTGCGAGGAGGATTGCGACACGACGCGAGTTGTGTGACTCACCCACCCCCCAGGAACGACAATTGGAAGGTGAAGGGCAGGAGGGCATTTTATTCTCACTAAATTATTATAAAAAACAATTCGCGCGCTTGGGGCCTCCAAATTTTGGGGGGCTCAATTATGCACATATTATATAAACCCTTACATTTTAATTTTAGTTTTCAATATTCATTATTATCCTACGAAGAGGTTTGCAGCACTATTATGTTATTCAAAAAGCAGGGCCTCCAAAGTTTATTGCGCCTGGGGCCTCCAAAGTGCTTAATCCGCCACTGAAAAACATACGTTAATTCTTTTCAGAAATGGCTTGCACATATAGACTAAATAAAAAATAACATTGTGGAAACTTTTCCCCTTATCTTTCCCTTAGCAGAAATGACGTCCTTACCATCGTTCACCCTGTTTTCTACTTCTCCCGCACTTCATAAGACATCAATAATATGATATATCACATATTTTTACTATAACGTCTACGTGCGATTCGAAAGCGACTCGAAGAATTTATGGCGGATTTACAGATTGCTAGATGTACAGAAACATTTTTTCAGTTCCCCCTATAACATCCTCTAAGCCAGCGGTGGGCTGCCAATATTTTAACAATGGGTTCGCTGAATCTCGAAGGAATTCTCAGTGTTTTTAAGAAGGAGTGAATTTTCTAATCGCTTTTATGCAATTATATGCAATGCTTAAATAAGCAATCAATTGTTACTTAATACACTTATAATATGTAACAATATGCAATTTACCGTAAACTTATCAATGTAAATAGCTAAAAATGTACTATTATGTAAACTGAAGCTGTCGTAGATAATATATAAATTAGAATGATAATATTGCTTTCTCTTGAGTTAACAAGGGGCTCGCCGGCCTTAGTAAAATTCAACAAGGGGCTCGCGCGAGCCCCTAAGAGCCCCCTCCTGCCCACCCTTGCTCTAAGCCCGCTGAGTAGGTACATTAAATGAATAGTAACCAACAGGCAACGCATCACAAAAGCATGGTCGGAAGAAGAGACACGTAGCACGTGTCTTCAGTTAGTTTCAACGCCTTTTCAAGTTTCATATTCGAATTGTTCATTAAGTAAAACTTTTTCACTCACAATATTCCACAAAATTATTTACTCATATCTAGGGGATCCAACCCCGAGCCAAAATGTTGATCCCGGGATTTCAGGATAAGAAATTTTCGATCCCGGGATCAGTACATTTTTTTTAAGAAATAAAAAGTGGTAATATTGGTGAAAAGTGAATTTAAAAAATATTCTATATTATATAAACAGCTGTGGGCTTCCGATACGTTACCAAAAAGCTTTCTTTATCTAAGTTATTCGCCATGTACAGATGAATGAGTGGATTTTTTAGTGACTCGTAAAAAAATATGCGCCATAATTATTAAACGAACTTAAGATGCATACATTATGTAAAAATACGCAATATAACTTAAAATAATTAATGTCGACAGCTAAATAAAGTATCCACCAACTTCAGACTGCAAGAGCGAAGATTTCTAAAATTGTCATGTACAGCAGAACTGTTCCATGCAATGTGCAAAGAACAGTACGGTTTCATTGTGCAAAGAACCAATAAAATTTATTTTTATATATACCATATCCGGCAACAAGTTCTTTTGTAGTAAGATCATTTTTTACAGTGAAAATAATAAGAAAATTCAATAGAAATAGTCAAAGTGAGAATAGATTTTCAACTCTTGAAATAATATTCGTCGATCGACCGCGCGCTATTTTTCATATTTATAATACTGTTCGCATAAAAAGCTGAACGTTTTTTATTACATAATTGATACGCCATTGAAATCTGATAAGATTCATTAAGGCGTTGAAAACAAAGGTACCGAAAAAAAAATATTATCGTCAAATGCATTCAAATATAAAAATGTGTTGTTGAAAGTTAATATGGCTTTGCATCAAATTACTTTATTTTCTGCGATAACTCTTGGAGTATATCTAATCGCAAAGAATTTAAATTGGTCATCGTTTATTACATACATATGTGTGAACTGCCGACTTGAAAACCAACACGTTTCTGTATTGAAATCAATACCGAAAGATTCGGGATTATGTCTTCTAATCCCGGGATTGAAATGTATCGAAAACTGTACGGGATCCCTGGGTTGGATTCCCTACTCATAACCAAGTAAGGAAGTCAGCGTGTACAATTGAATGACTGAACCGTAACGAATATTTATGGATTAAGGCAAGGCAGTTTAGATAATTTATAGAAGCTGGTGTCGGAAGTGTATTAATCGCGTTTGTGCTCAAATAACATTAATCTTTGAAATTGAAGCCCATGACAGAAATACGGACTTGGAGGCATGTGAATAATATTTAGGAGTTCCAAACTGTTTATCACCCCTCATTCGAATAAACAATAGATTGAAAAAAAGAAAACCTTTTCTTGTCATTGATAAAAAAAAATAAAAATCCTCTTGGTCACTCTGCTCTACTAACCGTCGCAGCTCCCTGTACGAAAATATGCATACTTTTGTTACGCTACTGACCAGCCTTCCAAATGATAAACATAAGTAATGTGTATATGCGAGTACTAATTTGGTATAAGTGTTATGTCAGGTCAGCAATGTGCAGTTAGAAGAGAAATGCATACAATTAGGGATGCAATCGTGGCGTAATAAAGGTAAAATAGCGTTCGTCGAATGAAATTGCCTGCCACACACCGGCACATACACACATAAACGAATAATAAACCGCAAAACAAAAACAAAAGACGCGAGGTCAGACGTCACGAAATCATACAGTTTTGTGTTCACGAAATTGCATTTATAGCTCCCAGAATGCAACGAGATGAAATTTTTCCCGCAGGGCTGTCATTGCACATGTTTGAATATAAAATTATATAGCTTTAACATATTTTTGTTCGCTTAGTATTACATATAGTTGTAATCACACAGGCCCGCGCCAAGTTTAGGACCAGCCAAATCAAACGACAAACTTTTTTTTTTAAATGTATTGCAATTACTTAAATTTTAAAAAGTTTACTTTGGCTACAGATGGTTGGCTTACATCCTTTTTTTTCGCTGATTTTTCCAGCCAATTCCACTCCAATAGAACGATGTGTAGCTAGGAGTACATCGCAGTGATGTAGGCAGTGGCGGATCCAGAGATTGACCCAGGAGGGAACCGTTTAATTCGAAAATAATATATCTACATAAAAATAGTCAATACATAATTAAGTATGTATTCTATATAACATAGTAAACTAAACAATTAAAGAGCCCAATTCACAATAAAGTTTTAATAAATTAGAAAAATGCAAAATAAATTTTCCTTAGAGGGTGGGTCATGGCCCCCGTTCCCCCACCTGTATCCGCCATTGGATGTGGTCATCCTTGACCTAGAGCTACCATCGTTGGCTAGGTAACGCCATTTTTTAAAACTGTGAATACATTGGTAATTGAAGGGGGGGGGGGACGTTACAGATTATTTGAGTAGCAAGAGAAGGATAAACTCATTTAATTTTTTCACTGGCCATTACTAGTATTTTACTCATTATAATGTCTGCCACCCTCGGTCAAACAGTTGAATTTATAATACTTTCGATGGGTTTGGCGGTAACTTTGTGGAAGCTCATTCTAATATAAAAATTAAAATAACTTTGATTATTCCACGTATTGTGCTACTAATTGTGACACGTGTTTCGCCTCTTCCAGAGGCATTCTCAGACAATCTTACTTTTACAAAGCTTGTTTAAGTACGAATGATTTCAATTTTAATATTCTAACATGATATATTATAAAAATAAAAACAGAAAGCAAAGAGGGGAGGATAAAAAACAAACAAACAATTATGGTACTACAAATAACATTTACATTACAAAATGATTAACTAATGAGTTGCATCAATTTGGAAGGGTTAAGCCCATTGTAAATAAATTTAGCAGTGGAGAGCAGCCTGTCCTAAATAAGAAAAAATCTATATCGTAAAGTTCTGAGAATATTATTTTTTAAGGGACCCTTTCAACCCACTCCTGTTGTATTCGAATGATATTCGGCAACCCTGTATCTCACGGACTTGATAATAACGATTATAAGCCAAAGTTCAGAGTTCGAAGCGCCGCATTTAATGTGATGATGAAAAGTGCGGAGGGGCTAAGTAGTACTCACACTAAGCGTCAGGAGAGTCAGGGCACGATATCTAGCGACCTAGCGAACGGGCGCTGCACAACTTTGACTTTATAGGTTTCCAGATTTTCCTAACTCTATATCTAATTCAGAGATTGCCAAGCGGTGGTACCTGTTTTTCTTAATATTGAACTGCGAAATGAAATATGTTGGCTATAAAATATTTTAGCCACTAGTGGTATTCTGAAAAAATAAATACTTTTATAACGTGGAGCTGTCTCAGCCAGATATATCATATATAATCTTTCCGTTGTCCGGAAAAAGTGATTACCTACTAGCTTTCATCATTCATTCTATCCTCATTACTCAATACTATTAAAGTTCTCAAAAAATAAAAAACTCGTTTGTAAAAAAAAGGTTTGCATGATATTTTTTTTGTTCACGGAGGTTTTTTGTTGGAGCCACATTCAACTCAATGCGGATTGTCTGGGACACAGCTGTACTCGATTAAAACCAAATGCCACTTGTTCAACGCTTGAATTCTGCCGGTAATGCTTTACGGTTGCGAATCATGGCACCTGACGAAGACTCAGGAAAAACCGTATACTGAGCTTCGAGAACAGATGCTTGCGTCGGATAATGGGGGTGAGGTGGTTTGATTTTGTGAGAAATCAGAGATAAGGGAGCGTGCAAGACAGCGTCCCGTCACGTCAGTGGTTATGGAGAGACGTTGGAATGGCTGGGTCACGTGCTGCGGATGCCTCAGGAAAGCCTCAATCCTGCCTGCCTCTTCTTTCGATCGGTGGGATTCCGGCGTCCTGGATGTCCGTTGGGTAATATCCATAGGATGTACTCGGCGGAACTGAGGGATGCTGGCATGTCATGGGAGGAAGCAAAGCTATTGGCGGGAGACAGGGAAACAAAACAGGGAGGTGCCGCGTGCCGGCCATATGCTCCACATAGGGAGCGAACATGGCCAAAGAAGAAGAAGAATTTTTAAATTTTAGATGAAATTTTCTAACGTTTTTACGTTATCTGAAAAACAGGGCTTCCAAATTGTATTGCGCCAGGGGCCTCCCATGTGCTTAATGCGCCACTGTCCGTTTGTGAATGTCAATACCGATGGTTTGTTACGCCCATTTTTGTTTTGTATAAATATCACTGTAATATTGTATTCTTTAATATCAGTTGGTAATTATAGTCATGAGCGAAACCGGTCCTGATCATTTACAATAAAGTATTGAGTATACTTTATTTTTCGAGTATAATGCGTTTCCATCAAGTATTGACAAAGAACACCCTATAAGTGATATAACAGTTCTCGTTGGACAACTTCTCTTAAAAGAACTAAATCAGATTTGATATCAAAGGGTTAATGGGTGCAGGCCATGAAAACTATGATAGGTTCAATTATATTCAACCAACTCCGTAAAAACAGGTTTTACTTATACACAATAAGAAATACATCTGTAGACCTTGGAACGTTATTTTAAAAAGATTCAGGAAGTCTATCGACTATTCACGTTTTTCTGAAATCTGCAAATTATGAAATTATTTTAAAACTAGTTATTAGTAAGTATGTATACTGAAGTATTAAAACACCAAATATATGTTTGGTGTCAACGTTTTTTATAAGTAGGCTCGAATTTCATCTATATTATTATCTTTCTATTGTAGCATTTTTTTTAACTTGCATAAAAAATATACCTACACATTGCTAGTATTTTTATTTGCATCCCGTTAAATGTAATTTATTATAAGATGATATTGCACTCAATTAAATGTTCATAAAAAGCTTATTATCATCATAAAAAATCGTTTCCTTATACAATTTTATGGTCCCCCAAAATCTGCCTATAAATAAATGTCTTAATCAATTCGTTGCGTTCTGTTAAATTAGGTAAACTGGTCGTTTGATAACAATGAAAAGAAATGTATTGATATTTTAATTGGAATTATACTAAGAATAGTTTTAATAATTTAAGATTTCGACGGAATGTACTTAGTGGAATTTCGATATTAAATTTAAATAATTGTGACAAAGCTGTTAATTAGACTGTAATTATTTGAGGCGTGTTGTTTTCAATCAAAAACTGTAAATCAAAATGTGAATGGTAAAGAACGCTTTTTTTGATTGGTTCATCACAACTAGGGTCTCCAATCCCGGGATCCCGAATCCTGTAATCCCGGTATTCCGTAAAATTTAGCGCTCCGGGATCGCGACCATACCAATCCCGGGATTTCGAGATCGAGAATTTTTTAGCAAATCCCGAAAAATTGTAGGATTATGGATTTTTTCAAGAGCTAAAATAAAACGACCCACGAAGATATTTTGGGCAAATCAG
The DNA here is from genome assembly GCA_030503985.1 of Himalopsyche tibetana. Lineage (NCBI taxonomy): Eukaryota > Metazoa > Arthropoda > Insecta > Trichoptera > Rhyacophilidae > Himalopsyche > Himalopsyche tibetana. The sequence goes on along the minus strand of JAPJYX010000012.1, from coordinate 33,197,492 downwards.
TAAATCACTATAGGGTCTTAAAATTTTCTGATGCCTCGGTGAGCTAAAAAAAAAAGCGAGTCACCAAACTTTTCTCAAATTATACACAATTTCACTTTTCACGTTTCGGGATTGATTAATTTTCAAAATCCCGGGATCACAAAAAGGCTCATTCATTCAAATCATTGAGAATTTCAATTCCTTTTTTAAACATATGTTTGTATCGGATGCAGCAGAGATAGCCATTTCTTATATAGACGCGTATACTTTTTGGCAAAAGAGGTTGTTACATTTGAGGAGTTGATTTTTAAATATATTTAATAAGATACTTCATTTTAGGAAATTGAAGATGTCTTTTTCATCGGTTACGTTAGGATAGTTTCACGTTAATTATTCAGTTTTAAAAAGCCGGTGATATAACTCGATCAATTGAATTTTTATTCCGCTCAGTTAACGAATAAAGAGATATAATATCTACATCATTTGGATTTTTAGTAATGTTTATAAATTGCCAATCCAATTTGCCGTGACAAAAATAATTTGACCTGTAATATTCCATGGATCATTATTGTAGACTTATTATATGATGCATTAAAAACATTCTTATTAAATTACATTTACAAAGAAGAGTATAAAAACACACGTTACAGAGAGTGGCGGATTAAGCACTTTGGAGGCCCCAGGCGCAATAAATTTTGGAGACCCTGCTTTTCGAATAACATAAAAGTGCTGCAAACCACTTCGTAGAATAATAATGAATATTGAAAATTGAAATTAATATGTAAGGTTTTATATGATATATGCTATCTTTGAGGCCCCCAAGATTAGGAGTCCCCAAGCGCGCGCCTCTTGCGCTTATAGGGTAATCCGCCACTGGTTACATACGAAACATTTAAATGAAGATATAAGAAAAATATCTGAATCGCTAAAAATATTCAGTGGAGCAGTTCTGACGCTCTTGCATTTGGGAAGATTAAGGAGTGGTGGATACCACGATGAATCTTGCACGAATTACGAAACATCTCTTACTTATTACAATGTTAGGTGTTGAAAATTTTTTTTTACGATATTTAATAATATTTAAAAATTATTTCGAATGACCGATTACATTGGGTACTAGACATTAGCAGCACGGCTGTATTGTACATAACATGACATTCGTCGAGAGACTTTGTTATTATCAACCAATGGAAAAGATTTATGGATATCTTTTCTTGAAACAATCGAGTTTTGGCAACCTTCGGATCGAGCGGATTGATTTATGTTTAAGGATATGAGATGTTGTCGATGCGAATTGCGAACGGACCGTTTAGTCTAGGCTAATTTGAGACGGTCGCAAGGTCAGACGTCGGACGCTCGCTCTACTCACTATTCTGTGATTACCGTTGGCTACCACCAATCTACCAAATGATTATATTTTACATTAAAAATAAATATGCAAGCAAAGATTTCAACTATTTTTTCTTAACCTCGTTCGCATCCAATGCGCAGCATATCGACTGTGGAAAGAAAAAAGGACGTAACCCACACCTACCAAATATTACAGCCGTTAAACATTTCCTTTTCGGAGAGGATTTCATTTCTTGGCAATGAGCATTGCGCCTTAGACTTTGATATTTCCCGTTTTAAAGCTAGCGGGTGCGAAGGACACGTAAACATAAAAGAAACCTTAGCTTTTGAGCACAAACCGATAAAAACAACATTTTTTATTTGGGAATTTGAATCCGTTAACTAGTAATTGCAATTCCGGCCTATCGCTTAGTTAAATATTTATTATGATTTAAAAGTAAATAAATCTCATATTTTCGTAAAAAAAAAATGATTACATAATACTAATTGTATAACGTTAGAGAAATACAATATTTGTTAAATGTGTAATAATGATAAAGCACAACGGCTTAAAAAGAGGTGATTAATTATTTTTTGTCTGATCATTAAATAGAAGCATCTTCCAAGTACCTATTTATACATATACTATTTATGTATATTACACATGACCGAGGCTCGTTTAAATATAGTTAATACGATCAATAAGTAGCTATCAATGTTAGGTGCTTATTTGGTAGTTAAACGACATTGCCGTCATTTATTGGATAGTTTAGACTTAAATTTAAGTACAAATATTATTAAGAAAACTTTTTTACCGTATACGGGTATGTTATTGTCGTTTTTTTCTAAGTGCACACGCAAAGGTGGGCTAGAGGGGGCTTGTTAACTTTTACTAAGGCCCCTTTTTAGTTTAAGAGAAAACGGTATTCTCAGATCAAATTAGTATACAACAGCAGTTTATGACTTATCTACGATAGCTTCAGTGTACACGTAAGTAATTTTTTAACCATTTAGATTGATAAGTTGCATATTGTTACATATTTTAAGTGTATTAAGTAACAGTCGATTGCTTATTTAAGTTTTGAATATAATTGCATACTAGTGATAAAAAAATTGAATACTTCCCCAGAGCACCGAAAATTGCTTTTAAATTAAGTGAGTCCCTTGTTAACGTATTGGCAGCGCACGTATTAATTTTATTGGGGATATCTCTTTTTTGCTGTAGTGTAAAAGGTACAAATTATCGACATCTATTAATATTAATGACATTTGATCAAAAGTAAACGGCTGCGGAGTTTTAGCACGACTTATTTTTGATTAGTCTCAATTGACAATCGATTAACTGCACACTTAACAGAAATAATTGCTCGAGAATGGAAGCTAATGCATCAAAAAAATTGCAGTCATCAATTTTGTGATCTGAGATGTAAAATATCGATTGCATTAAGTCTTTTTCGAGTTCTCTTTTGTGTTGTTCGGAGATGCAGTTTATCAGCCAGTAGATCCTTCCCATAGATAGGCGTCGCTCAAAGACAGTAGACGAATTGATATTTATTTGGCTCACACGGATTTATTGCATCGATCGAGCATTCGCGCGGTTCACACGATGCACCGAGCGATTGAGCCGTTGACCTTTTGTCCGGTAGCCCACTTAGTGACCGCTCGACCAGTCCGATTTAAATTTGGCTATCTGTCAGACCGCAGAGGCGACCTTCTCGCGCGCCGTCTACCTTATTTAGTTCTTCAGTATGATAATAGTACCGGTTATTATCAGAGAGGCGTATTGCATGATGGACATTTAAAATCCTTTATTACGCAAATCAAGAACATATCGCACAACTCTGACTCAATTCGACCATTGCGTGACAGTATATTATTTATTATAATACAAACATAAGAAGACTCTCCAGATTATTTAAAATAAATTACTGAGGCAGATATGTAACCCCCCGTGGTATGTGCGCAACTCGCTTCTTCATAGAGACTTTGAAATACCTACCATTCACGATTTCGTGCGTGAAACCTCTCAAAAGTTCCACATCGAGGTAGGAAAATATTATAACGCAACGATTACTTATCTTCACAATTACTACCAGAAAACGCCTAAGTTTTCCCTTACACTGTCGTTGAAACTTAACTTAGCAGTTTGGAAATGAACAATGAAATCATGTAATCTGATGAAATATTAAATTCCAGCATTTCAATCTCTAGGAATAGACTGTTGAGTTAGGCTAAGTACTGTTTACTGTATCTGTCAAAAATAGTTTCAATGTAATTAGAAATCCATTGGTTGATAATTTTCCACCCCATATGAAGATTGATTGACTTTTGCATTCTATTCTTTCAACTATGATATGATGCTACACAGTGAATAGTCTACATACATATATGATTATCATAAAGAGTGAAAATGGCTTTAAAAAAATACCCAATCATCCATAATATAATTGTACGGCATTTTATGATAATACCGACATACTCGACTTAAGAAAATATAATGTATCATTAATGTAACTAGGTCGCGCAATGTCGTGTAAATACCTACTAGTGCTAGTATTAGTAATCAGTTAGATATCGCTTATGGTCAACGTATTTGCACTGGTGGATTAAGCACTTTGGAGGCCCCAGGCGCAATAAATTGTGGAGGCTCTGCTTTTCAAATAACATTAAAGTGCTGCAAACCACTTCGTAGAATAAAAATGAATATTGAAAACTGAAATTAAAATATAATGGTTTATTTGATATATACTATCTTTGAGGCTCCCAAGACTTGGAGGCCCTAAGCGCGCGCCTCTTGCGCTTATGCGGTAATCCGCTACTGCGTATTTGGGTTATCCAACCGGTAGCAGTCGCACGAGCATTAGTGGCGATTAATAGCGTAGAAGGGTGTTTCCCAATTTCCATATTCAATATTCACGGATGATTCACTGTGATCTGAATTGGACACGGACCAGATCTATTAAGATATCTTTATGTGACGCAACGAGCGCACATCAAAAGATTTCACTGTGCTTTATTTTGATACAGGTATTCAATAAAAACCCTCAAAGGTCCGCGTTGAAACTGTGACGACTTTTCATCTCGCTTCATCCATCGCAAATATAATCATGAATTTGCTACAGAAACCCCTGAAGTAGAAATACTCTTGCAAATGTGAGTTTTGTCAAATTTCATAAGCTACGTCTTTAGCATATTTGATCGTTTCTATCCACCGATGCTTCCTTTAGAACTGGCGCTAGAAATTTGTCCACCCCAGGCAAGATTTTTTTGCGCCCTATTTATAAAATTCCCTAACCCGACGGCCACGAATCGTCACGCTCCAAGCGAATTTGAAACATTCGGACGAACAGTTTATATAAAAGTTTGCAGCGATCAACGAATTTGATAATTAATTTGCATAAACCGAGACGCATCGTGGCCCTTGGCAAATAAAAACATAACCAATGTGTGAAAATGGAATACAAAAATATTATGTTGTGCATGAATGTATGAAACTAGCTTCCCGTTCATTTTTAGAGGTTGAATACTTGAGAATAAAACCCCAGATAAGCCCAGTGGTCTGCTTCCCGTTCTCCAGAGAGATTGAAGCTGTAAACACTACATACACGTAATACCTCGTTGTCTGTTCTTTTTCGAGTTTGCAAAAAATCTTATTGAAAATACTTACATATTATTATCATCATTTACTATCCGGTTCCCGGCAAGCGTTGCAATGCTACTCAAAGAAAGAAAGTGTTTGTGTTTTAATTGTGTTTATTGAAGTGCATGTTTTCTTTTCTGTCTGTTTGAAGTTTACGTTTGCTGCCGATAATCTATGGCAGGGTTTCTCAAACTATGTTCCGCATAACACTGGTGTTCCGTGGGACTTATTTAGGTGTTCCGAAAAAAAAATTCACTGATGTTTAAAACGTCAAATATAGTCAAAGATTTTAAACCATTAAAAGCTTTGTTTACTCATACTTCTATGTAACATGTTTTAAAAACAATTAATCAATAAACAATAAATTATTTAATAACATATATTTTTTTAAATATTTTCACTATTATTACCCGTTACCGACCTAAAAAGTAAACTGTGTTTCGGTGACATTTCCAGATTTGCGAAGTGTTCCATTGCACAATAAGTTTGGGAAACCGTGGTCTATGGTACGACATACGCACCACCTACTGTAAGTTAATTGTACTATCACCTTCGCGCAAGTGCAAGCATACGTTGTCAAAATGAACTGTATGGCAGACATACAAACATTGATTTTTATGTATAAAACCTTCTGTTAGCTAATTTGACTATGCCTATAACCTTTCCGGAAATACAATCAAAAAATTTGTCAAAGTTTTATTGCAATCAGATGAGCGGTGTGGCAACGCATAGTGTACAAACATTCATTTTTATATATTAGATTTGACTTTTTAATATGGTGTCTAAAAGAAGTTTGTGTTATTTCACACAGGTCTCTCCTTGTGTTGAGAAAGTTTTAAATATTATTGATTCTTTATAATTCTTCATAGGTACGTAACATTGCCGGGTCATCTTGGTATCTTTGCTTAGTTTTATAATATTTTAAGTGATTTATGGCACAGATTCGCAGATAGCATTTCGCCACACTCATAATGGTCGGAGTTAAGCAATATATTTTTTATATTAGCATCACGCTCGATAGACAAAAACGTTTTGATAGCTATGCACTTATGTATTATATTATATAAAGTACCTTATATGCCCCGAGATATATTTATTTTTCCTTACTGTTTATACATTGGTAGGTATATAATCTCTATATATATAAAAATCTCGTGTCACGGTGTTTGTCGCCAAACTCCTCCGAAACGGCTTGACCGATTTTTATGATTTTTTTATGTATATTTGCTAGCTATGAGAATCAAATATAAACTATATTTCATCCCGCTAGGTGAAGGGTGTCCCGATCCAGATTTTTTTTCAATATTCCTGACAATTCGTCGTTCCAATTTAAAACAATTGAAATGGACGTCTTTAAATTCAAATTTCAAAACTGTATTTCGACATTTATTTTTAAATCTTCTACTACGAAAAATGATTGTTAGCAAACTTTAACATTATTCCAAAAATTAAATAATTTACAATTTAAATACTGCAGGGCAGGGCTGTCGATATATGCCCCGAGATATATTTATTTTACTATCAGAATTTCTGGCTTATTCAATAAATAGGTTTGTTATTTATTTTTCACGCCAGTAAATTTACTACCTAACTACCTACTAGACTACCTAAAAATGCAACAAAACCCCCCTCGATGAGGTCAACGGGCTTACAGCTAGTATGCATAATATTGACTGTGGAAAGGGAAAAGGACTTAACCCACACGTATTAAATTGTACAGGAGGCACAAAAAACGTATTTTGATGATTTTGGGCCATATGCAAATTATGAAATATACACAACCTTTAAGTGCACGGAGACTTCTAAAGTGGTGTTTAATTGACATAATCTAATATTAAACTAAAAAATTGTCTAGGAAAAACCTTTATTTCAGTCTTTTTTCTTAGTTTTAATATTTTACAAGGTCATCTTTTTCAATCTTAAAAGCGAAATTTAGATACTTATTCGGCATTTGCAGATTGCATCCTTTTGAGAGAACGTGTATCAAATTTCGTCACCGTTATATAAATCAGTGCTTCCCAGATTGGGGGCCGCGGAATTTCTCCGGGGGCCGCCGCAGAATATGTTTTGTATTGAGGAGGGCCGAGGATTATTTTTTTTCAGACTTAGGGAGCCGTGTAATGAAAAAGGTTGGGAATCACTGATATTGTTGAATATCATTAGTATTAATATAATAGTATTATTGAATTAGTGTGCCACCGCTGCCCCTGGAGAACATTTAACTTGCCTGCCTTTACATTCGATTGTTAGGATTTCAGCGTCGTAGCCAGCGACGTACTGTTTGTCGTGAATAGGGAATCCAATCCCGGGATTTGGGATCCCGTACAGTTTTAGATACATTTCAATCCCGAGATTAGAAGACATGATCCCGAAACTTTCGGGATTGATTTTCTTATAAAACAGAAACGTGTTGGTTATCAAGTCGAGCGGCAGTTAACATTCTTTGCGATAAGACTTACCGCAGATAAAAACGTAATTGGATGCCTATCTTCATCGCATTTATTTGAATGAATTTTACGACAATAATAATTTTTCGGGACCTTTGTTTTCTATGAATGTAATCAGATATCAATGGGAGCGTTTGTTTTGCGTGATTCAATGCTTCTACTTTTCTATGAACATCAATTATGTAATAAAACACGTGTCAACTAAAACATATTTCGGTATGATAAATTTCGCGACTGTAAAAAGTCATCAATGCATATCATTTAATATATTGTCTAAAAGTTTTTTCGACTAATATAATTGCAAGATTCAATAATCTATTCTCACTTTGACTATTTCTATTGAGTGTTCTTAATATTTTCACTGTAAAAAATGACCTTTCTACAAAAGCACTTGTCGCCGAATAAATATAAAAATATATATTTATTGGTTCTTTGCACAATGAAACCGTATACTAAATTGGCTAAACAATTGATGCTCTGGTATTAAAATCGGGCATATTTAAAAATAATATTAAAATTATTAAGTGTTCTCTTAGGTACTCTTGCAGTCTGAAGTAAGTAGATACTTTTTCAGCTATCGACATTAATTATTTTAAGTTATATTGCGTATTTTTATATAATTTATGCATATTAAGTTCGTTTAATAATTATGGCGCATATTTTTTACGAGTAATTTAAAAATCCACTCTTTCACCTGTACATCGCAAATAGCTGAGATTAAGAGAGATTTTTGGTAACGTATTGGCAGCCCACAGTTGGTTATATAAAATAGAAAAAATATTTTTCACCAATATTAACAATTTTTTATTTCTTAAAAAAATGTACTGATCCCGGGACCAGTCCCGGGATCGAAAAATTCTAATCCCGCGATCAACATTTTGGCTCGGGATTGGATTCCCTAGTCGTAAAGGTGATGATTATTGCGTCTTGATTTTTCCTCAAGCTCGACTCCAAAATCTTCTTATCTAAAGATAATGTCGTCTTCATCAATCAAGTTATTCAAGTGTCGGCGTACGTACAAGGCCGGCGCCACCATACAGGTGAAATAGGCAACCGCCTAGAGCACAAACTATAAGAGGGCGCAAAAAAATTCACGTAGAAAAACTTCTGTTGAGATACCTGCATCAGGAGGTCATATGCTCTACACTGGGAGCGGACATGGATATATATAAAATAATTCTTCTAATGATCCTGAATTGTTTCATTATTTCGAAAAAAAAATATAATGATTTTTTAAAAAGGGGGCGCGCCAATAACCGTTGCCTAGGGCGCCAAATAACCTCGCACCGGTACTGCGTGCGTACAATGGTTTTCGATCGCTGCTTTAATGTGAAATATTAAATTTTATCAGTCCAGAGAAATGATTACAATATATCAAATCCAATAATCATTACTTTGATTTCGTCTCTCGTAATCACTTATTTTGGTAATTAAATAAAAATACCGCGCAGAATTGTTAAATTAAATATGTCAGTAAGAGATTTAGCAAGTGTTGAAATGATTACTTCACTTTATATATTGTATGTGTGTTCTGAATATAATAAATTAGTAAGCTGGTAAATCAAAAGTCAGAAAAAAACATAATTTAATAAGGTACCTGGGTGAGCATTTTTTATAAACATTAGATTGATGTTAAATTCATCTAATTATCTAATTGCTTGTCTGTGCTCACAAAAACATATCATAGCCGCGTATTCAACATTGACGAACATGCATCAAATTCACAAGAAATAACCCACTTCTTTTACAACCCTTCAGTTCACAGCACACTTTTTGGATTTTACCGTTTGTAATTAAAATTATTGTATAAAATAAAATTCATTCTTGTGTAATTTTTAATTTTTATAAATCCGCATTGTTTTAGCATACGTTCATGTAATATATAAATAGTTTTTTTGTCAATACCTTGTTTAATAACTGGAATCATATATATATTTTGGCTGTGTGTCATAGAATTAAGAGTGTAACGTGAGGTTTTTTTATTCTAACTGTATACAATCATTACACATATATAAACAGTGACGTTCCTAAGCTATACGCCGCTTCTAGACATAGTATAAAATAGCGCCTTTAGTAACTCATAATTATTCTAAGTCAAGTTCGTGTCAAAAATATTTAGTCATTTAAAAAATCTGTGATCATTTGCCGCACCCTAAGACTTGCCGCCCTTAGGCAACTGCCTACTCGCCTATCCCCAAGGGACGAACCTGTATATACACCACTATTGTATATTAAATTAAACATATGATTCTTAGCTAGGAGAAATCATGTGCAAAATAAATGTGTGTCTAATGGGTTAATGAAATGAGTTTTTTTTTCTGGCAGCAAAGCGAGCTCCAAAACGGTAGCGATGTTTCCTTTACGCTGTATGAAATGAAACGCGGCGAAGAAATTGCGCAACGCTCGCGCGGATTGATGAGTCCGAAACGATTTGAAAAGACTCTTTTTTTTACGACCGCTTTGAGATATATTCAGAAATAATGAGTCGGGAGACTTTTTCTGTTTCACCTTATAACACTTTTGCTAATGCGAGAAATTAATATCGAGGCGGTCGTTACAGAATAAATTGTGATGATCGCTTCGAGCTCCAATTGAAGCTATTATGACATGTGCATGTTTTAAAAGTTTTCTTCAACAAAAAATATTGCATCTAAATCAAGACTGTGTATTCAACTTTTGACCACAGATCGATAGAACAATTCATTGTCCGTTCACCGTTTGGCTACATGATTCAATATCGTGACAAGAATGTATTTATATCGTCACATAATTTCGTGGCCTCGATTCCCAAATAGGCACTTAATTATTCAATTATTGGTTTAAGTCGTAGAGGTAGCACTTATCTAAGTTGACTACTCTTCTTTCGTTTCCCTTTCTGAGTAAAAATTTAGAGCGATTTAGTGACAAACAATATTTATATCGACTGTGGAACGGAAAGAGAACGTAACCCATAGTTTTTTCAAAACAGGTTTTTTTCGATAATCACAGTGTATTCAAACTTGATACACGTTCTATCAAAAATACGCAAGCTGAAAATGCGCAATTAGTATCTATGTTTAGCTTTTAAGTTAGAAAAGACGACCTTGTAAAAAATTAAAACCAAGAAAAAAGACTGAAATAAAAGTTTTTCCTAGACAATTTCTTTAATTAATTATAGATGATGTCAATTAAACACCATTTTAGAAGTCTCCGTGCACTTCAAGGTAGTGTATAATTCATATTTTGGATATGGCACAAAACCACCAAAACGCGTTTTTTTGCGGCTCCTGTAAAACTAGATATGTGTGGGTTACGTCCATTTTCCTTTCCACAGTCGATATCATAATAAGGTTATAAGATTATAATACTCTTTTAATAAGCTTATGCAACAATAGATTGAAAGATTTTTTGCTCTTATTTAACTCTTTGAAAGTCTTTTTTACAAATTCATGCCGGTTCGTGTTGACAGAAGAATGATATCTTAAGGCGTGATTGTGAAGTGGAGGATTTTTTTATCCTGCACACATGTAAATATCATGTTTGTACATTTTTGTGGTACCGTATAGCCTTTAAAGGGAAAATAAGGCGCAGATTGAGCTCGACTGACTAGACCAGTGATGCACAAACCGCGGCCCGCTGGCCGCTTGCGGCTCTTAAATCTCTTTCTCAAACATATTTTTTTCACGCAAAACATTTATTAAACAAATGTAAGCAAGCTTTTTCTTCAATGAAGGAGAATAAATCAGTTCATAGAAACAGGCTTACAAATATTATGTCAAATGAAAAAAAATAGTTAAAAATGAACAAAGACCAAGCACGCATTAACTTATGAATTGCATATAAACGAAACATAAATATTTCACAATGAAACGATTTTTGATAAGCAAGTACTCATAATCCTTTTTTGCATGACTTATTTATTTTTGAAATAACACGGTTAAAATAATATAAAGGAACCTATTATTCACTTGATATTTTTACACGATTTAAAGGCTGTTTTACATGGAACGTACATATGTTATGTATAAAAAAGTATTGAGCGTACTTTAAATCATTTTTTTCTTTGCGGCCCGAACCTACGATAATTTGTTTTATGCGGCCCGCTAGAAGGTAAAGGTTGTGCATCACTGAATTAGACCTTCAAAATAATAAATGAACGTATTATAATTCTTATATGCTCAGATTAAGTAGACTAATGACTAACCCATATCACACAAAGCGTACTTTTACGTTTGTATTCGATTCCTGTAAAAAGCCGAATAATAAACCTTTTCAATTAGAAAAGTAATCAACACTGATTAGATTTATTTTTAAATCTATACTTTAAAATTGATGATAGTTATTCTAGTCGTTGTGTAGAGTGTTTTGTTTTTATAATAATCCCGTGCAGACCAAATTTCTCTGTATCTATTAATTTAAATATCTAATTTTTTTAACGTAAACAAATTAATAGCCCGTAAAGATTTCACCTGAGAGGAATCTCGCCCTTTATGTAGAAGTGAGAAGATAACAAACATGTGTTAATAATAATTCGTGAGAGATTGAAAAATAAAAGGAAGTGTGGGAGCAATGAAAAAGTTTTTGAAACATTATATCTTCAACTCTTTAATACTGACGTATTTCATTTTTAAGGTATTCACTGTCAATACTTGGTGAAAAGAAATTATATTCAAATAATAAAATATTAATTTTTACTACTTTCACTTTTAATTAATTTTGAAAAATTAGTTTTAAAAGAGTCTTCTTCTTTTCTGCGTTACTTGGAAGAATAAATGTATCATTATACATTATTTTGTTAACATTATCCTAGATTAAAATTACATTCTCATTTATCGTGTATCACTACTATAAATAAATTAATCTTTGATGAGTTTTAAATATTATTTTTAAGAGGATATAAACATTTTAAATTTAGTAAATTTAGTGCCACTGATTCATATTTTGTTTCTTTATTTGTAGACTCTTTTCATAACCAATTGGTCAGACGGCGCTATTATTTAATGAATAAATTAACTGTCAGCGAGTTCTATTTGCCATTCCATTACCTAAATATGGTAAAGAAATGAAGTAGGAAAGTCTTTTGTTGTTGGGTGATCCCTCGTTTAAAAATATGTCTGATAAGTAGTAACAATAATTACTCATTGAATTGAAAACAATAGCTTACAACGAGCAACACCCTGCAATATCGGGAAAACATTTTTATTATTATTATAATCGAATACGCGAAACGAAGATGCACCGTAGAAAGAACGAGGAAATGGTTGAACGGTTCGCAGCCGACTCCGATTATTCTGGGACTCTCACTTTAGCCTCACAATCACCCAGAGGTGTGCCCAAACTCTCAGTTGATTCAAGTAATTAAATTATTTGCTATAAAGCATCGCGTATATGGACATATTATTGTTAAAAATCACGTCCACGTAATTTCATTAAGGATATCAAGACACACATGTCATGAAGAATAAAATCTTTTTTTTTTAATATTCTTTGAATTTGTACTGAAATGAATATCTTTTCCACTTCAGCCAAACTGCATGCTTCCACTTGTTACGCCAACTGCTGATACCATTATTTTTATGTGAAAATGCCAAAAGGAATTTAGGAAAATTTAAAATTCCCCACCGCCCACCACGGAAGCATTTACCGCCAACTAGTGGGCGGTACGGACCAGGTTGACGACCCGTGGCTTAAATGAATATTGATCTAAAATAAATCGGTATAACGGATAAAAAATCCTGAAAAATTGAAGTAGACTGAGCAAGTATTCTATTCTAATGCATAGCATTATTTATCGCAATGGTACGTTTGACCATTCATACATTTAGAAACTATCGGTTGTATCAGTGGTTTTCAACCTTCATGCTACTTCGCCTCCCCATCCTTTATTTCATATAGTAATAAAGACAAGTTTTAAAGAGTAAATACATATTTATTGTTCGCGTCTCTCAGGTTGGAAATCGCTGGGTTATATTGAAATCTAATTTCACAGTAATCGTACGAATTACGGTACAATAAACAACACGTCACCGACGAATGTCGTGTATTAGTCTAATTTGTATAGCAAAATAATATTGCATATCATATGGCCCTGCAATGTATGACAGTTTTATTTCACGATAATAATTAATGTTCAAGTTTGGACTGTTCATTAATTATAAACTCAAATACTTGATATCAATTAATTCTCTAATAATAAGTCAGATAATGACCCACAAATTTTATTTTCCACTTTTGCAGGTTACCTTCTGGCAACTTAGTACTTTCAAAATACCCAATAATTTATTCATAGATACGCGATAATTATAATCAAACCACATAATTCATCAAAACTAATTAATGTCAAAAATTCTCAGTCATATCAATTAGGTTAAATATAATTATACTGAGCGATTCACTTTAATAAATAATACAACTTGTGTATAATATAAAACCCGAAGATGCCGAAAAGCAAAACCTGGGTCGTTAACGACAAGATTAATGGAAGAGTACAGCATTCAGACAATTTAAATTTGAACTTTTTTATCCGCTCGCAACACTATAAATTCGGAACATATGCATTAATGTTTCTTATCGACTGCAATAATAAATGTATAATATTGTGAAAAAATACGCACGTCAATGCCCGCAGAGAAGAGCGAGTATCTGCCGAGCGTGTAGGTATTATACGAGAGTAGCGCAACAATGGACAACAATAAGATACCCTCCCGACATAAATTTATTCAATCCTCGGGCGATAATTTCATTTTATTTTATTTCACATCGAGTCCAAAACTATCCGCTGAACGTCTTCCGAGAGGAGGCCGCTCGGAAATTATTATTATCGATCATTACGAGAATTTTTATCCGCCAGTTATCATCGTACCACTTTTCAATTTACTCATGTAATATTTTCGCATATATCAGTCTATATAATCTTATTGGATAATAAATAGCAACAACAATTATGTACAAGAGAACAGCCTCAGGGCTTTATCACTACTGAGAAGAAGTAATAATATAATCTATCTGCCTAGACATTGTAATGTTATTCACTCAAATCAGAATAAAAACAAAGGATCTCATACATATCAGCTGTAATTTTAAGCATATTGTATTTTTCAGGGTAAAAAAAGAAGACGTTGTCTTACATATATATGTATGTATTAGTCAGATGGACATAACAAAACTAAAATAGGCCGTCCAATATATCATTATACTTATAACTATTTTTATTTGTATAATAAACAAAAACAATCTAGAAAAGTTACTGTGATATTATATTTCCGGACCACGAAAGTACACGAAGAGGATAGCTGAACGTCAAAGTGGATTTGCTACATATTATCCTTCAACGGTCAGGTAAAATGTGATGTCTACTATCTACCTACATGATTAAAACTTAGAAGAGAATGATGAATGCAGAATTATAGAAATTGATCAATTTTATACAAACCTTACTGATTGAAAATGACTAAAAATAGCATTTGAATTAAAATTCTTCAGCATTGTTTTTTAATCGTTTTCATGTAAGTCTGGTTATATTATTTAAAGTAAATAATGTGGTGTATACGCCAATGATAATAATAAAATACAAAGCACAAAGTTTAGTTGATTAAACGCAAAATTATTCAAAGTAACTAAAATACTGCTGAAAAAGTTAAATAAAATTGCATTTACACTATGAATTATTTTTTTATTTAATATAAAATACTTCTTTGAATACAAAGACTTTGGTTATTATTATTACAGTAAAATACAATGCAAAATTATTTCCGATTAATTTTTGTTTCTTAACTTTTTACATTTAAATAATAATCATATTGATTGAAACAAGCATTATTTTAAGCCAACTACTTGGCTTCAATTTAATATCGATGACCACATCAATATTACAACAATTAAGACTGTGAAGCACCTTCTTACACAAGAACCTTAAGCAAGTCATTTCAGAGTCGATTGCAAAACCTATCAATAAAAGCTTTGCAATCTTTGTGCTTTTTTCAATAAACGGATTCAAACTAATGCTAAGAATTACAATCTCATGTTTCTTAAAAAGATTCGAAAGTTTTAATAGATAATCAAAATATGCATAAATAATAATCAGTTGACAACGCTCGCCATGAGTGAAACCAGTCCTGGCCTTTATAAATAAAGCTTAAATAAAGTACAAAGGAATATTGTGCTTTTTCTTAATATAATGCTTTTCCGCCAAGTATTGACAGGGAACACCCTAAAAGTGATTAAAGAACAATCACCCAAGAACACACATTTTTATAGTATGTACAGTATTAAGCCATTCTTTTTGGCCTTATCTTTAAAATTTACTTTTGGTTTCAATCAACATAGGCCAACAATACAAGACTTCATTTGAAAATATTTCAGCTGATAATGCTAACGACGCAATTTTAATAACTTTTTTTATATATGTAGTGTCTTTTCACATATATATTTTTATATTCAAATAATTATTTGCTTTCTTTTATCACAATTATTGTTTTTAATTTTGATTTTAAAATATAGTATTTCATGATCTCGTGTTTAGATTTTTAATATGTACTTCAAGATCACGTTATAAAAAAATCACAACGGCAATGCAATCCCTTGTCATGATAGGTGTGTAATTTTAGTATAAACATGGTTTGGTTCTTTTAATGCCGGAGCCTTTCGGTAAATCGAAAGCGTTTTAAAGCGCTGCGTCATTACAATTGATTTTTGATTGATTTATTTTAGATAAAATCAATATCGAGATTAAAAATCAAATGTTATTTAAATATCACTTATATAGAACTATGAAATCAGTTCATTCAATTCTTACTGTTAGTGGATAGAATTCTCATGTCATCAATCCCGGATATTTAAGGCTTGACGTATTTATTTAATTTACTACTAGCGTGAGTGTACCTGATCTCACATCACCATTCGGCGTCCAGAAATTCTTGAAGCTATTATATAATACAATACCAGGGCTGCGCCCGCGTGCAAACTAGCTGCCAGTTGCCACCCCCCATTAATAAATTTAAAAAAACAAAATCATATCCACCATTATATTTCCATGTTAGGTATGCTACGTCAGATCACCAAGAAACTCCAACTCGTGTAAAATGATGTAATCTAATGTATTCTCTATTTTTTAAAATAGCGGTACCTAGGCTTTTTTTATCCATGTCCGCTCCCAATGCGGAGCATATGGGCTCCTATTCAGATATCTCAACGGAAGCTTTCTTCGAGACCTGTTTGTTACTCAGTCACTCAACTTCTCAGTAGTCAGTAGTCCAGTGGTCAACGTCGTTGGCTTCCGTGATGGATCCAACGGGTTCGAATTCCAGTACGAACAGCATCTTTCAACTAATTAATCGATTTCTGTTCAAAGACATGGATGTTTTTGATGTTTAAAATTCCCTTAAACTCTTAATATCTTAGGCGTAGAGCGATAAGGTAACCACTGGTCTTGTCCTAGCCATATCCTTTCTATCCCTACTCTTAAAAAAAGAGATGTTGAGCAATTGAGTAAAAAACGGTTCTCGTAGAATAGTGTTTCCCTAAATTTTGACATATGTGTACCCCTTATATAATTTTCGTAACACCGAGTACCCCTCGCCAAAAAAATGCATACACTTTAACAACAATCAAAATATAGAAGCTGCTTGTTGCACCAGGCACAGCCAAGTCCGGTGCAGCGCGTACCCCCACCAAACAATTGACGTACCTCAGGGGGTACGCATACCACACTTTGGTAAACACCGTCGTAGAACTTCCGTTGAAATACCACTAATGGTTTGTTGGATTTTTTCCGCTTATTAAAGTTGAAGAAGAAAAAAGCTCACTTCTAGCATTATCAGTTTTTTCTACGAGCGACCAAAAAGAAATAGAAAACAACCTATCATATTTACTAAAAAAATAATTCTATAAATACTCCTCTAGTTCAAGATTCTTTTAAAACCTTTTTATATAATCATAATTTTTCTATGATCTGCGATCATTACTGAATATATTTCCATTCGACCGAAGGCTAGGTAAAAACTAAGACATTAAGAATCGCCGCGAGCTGTTCTGTTGCTCAAGTATTTTTATATAAGTTTTAGTTTGCACCTTTGTTATTTTGCCTGAGCGACGCAGCGCAGTGCAATTGGGTTAAGTGAAGCTATCTGCGGCCGCAATGCAAATAGTTATCGTGAATTTACATCCATATTTGGCCAATACCAACAATAATGTACGTTTTTATTCTTCCAACGTGCAATTTGCGGTGATGTCAGTTTTTTTTAATGCCCTTCGAGCAACCGATGGGATAATAATTTTCGATTGGATCAGTTGTAGGTGATCGGAATGTGCAGGTCCGCGACGCCGATGTAGATTGGAATCGCAATACAAACTAGAAAAATAAATCAGTAAGGAATTCGCACTCGAATCAAATTTGTTAATAGTTGCTTACACCTTTTTATTTCAATTTAAATTTGTATAAATATCACTGTTTATATATTTTTCTTATCAGTTGATAATGCTCACGATGAGCGAAACCGGTCCTGATCTAATAAATTTTATGTGTAAAAAGTACTAAAAATCTTTTATTATTTTTATTATAATGCCTTTCCACCAAGTATTGACAGTAAACACCTTAAAAGTGAACACTATTTAATGTCAATTAATTTATTCTGGTGATGATATAGCTGATGTAATTTTTGTGCGCTCTGTTGTAATGTATGTGCGCGCACTCGGCGAGCTGTGTGCGCGCGCACACGCGCACAGCTTAGAGGGAACACTGGAGATAAGTATATTTACTATAGTATTTTTTTATAAAGATTCAGAATTGAGTCTTTGTTAGAATCAACAATGCATTTATTATATAGAATCTGTTGCGCATGACGTAATCGATGTTATAGTTGAAAAGCAGGCAGTCAAAATTATCATTAGATTTCTTTCACCATATTTCACATCAAAACAAACACGATTAAGTCAATTTGAATGTGTGCATAAAACCGTAGATTTAACATACTTAAGTATTACCATTATGCAAAGTGTTGCTCAAAACATTACTTAGCCGATCGATAAAAAAAGCATTAATCAAACTCTAATGAAGAAAAATTTAAGTACAGTTTTTTTTGTTCGACGATTTAAATTGAAATCGGTCAGAACATTTTTCATTGTAATTAGAAATAAAAATGATCGGTGAAGAATTCGAGATCACCTTTTTGATGTTACGAAACATTCCAATTGATGCTTTTTTTGTTTTATCTATCTGCTAACTCACCGTAACCTCGTACCTAATATTAAATATAATAGTTGCAAAACAAATAAATAATATTTTACTGAGATGGTTTCTCTGTTGTCAAATATATGTGGCATTTTTTTGTAACAACAAATAGATAATTCGAACACATTAAAATAAAACAGACTTGCCAGCTTTATCGCCAAAATATTAGTATCGTCAACAAATAAATGATTTTATTTTATTCTAGAGTGATTCCTGAATATCATTTAAAGCGTTCCCAATCGTATTTGCTCCATTTCCCTTACATTCCTTACTCAAGAGAGTCTAATGCAAATGGTATATTCAAAATAATATATACATACGTAATTTTGAAACTCTATTTAGATATTTATGTAGGTGTTTAATTCATACTATGAAAAAATATTGAGATGATTTTTACTAATTACTCTGAAGTTCCTCATACCAGGGAAGAATTTCCCACTAGTTGGGAACCCCTGATTTAAAGTGACCCTTACTAGCTATTTATTAAGTGGTAAAATTTGTATAAAATACATATGTCCTTATTGCTATACTACGTAATATTTATTTACTATATTATTTTTCTGGTTATACAAAGGCACACTACTAATAAAGATCACAAATATATTTTTATTTTTATTTCACTTCTCTAAAGCGAAGCTTTATTCGCCAGTGCTCTTCCTTAAATAATCATAAGATTAGCCTACCAACTGGTTTTAATAAATGTTCTAGGTTCCATAGTGACATAACCAGATATACATACTCTATGTCTATGTTAAGAAATATAAAATGCCCTCATGTTGTGGAGAAAAATAGAGAAGTTAATACTGTTACTACTCACTTTTAAGGTGTTCACTGTCAATACTTGGTGGAATGGCATTATAATAAAAATAATAAAACATTTTTAGTACTTTTTCCACATAAAATTTATTAGATCAGGACCGGTTTCGCTCATCGCGAGCATTATCAACTGATAAGAAAAATACAAAAACAGTGATATTTATACAAATTTAAATTGAAATAAAAAGGTGTAAGCAACTATTAACAATTTAAAGGATTAGCAAATTACATTATAATTACACAAAATTAAAATGCTTAACACCCATAACAATTAAAAACTCATCATCAAAGAATAATAAATCTAAGTGGCAAACGATATCAATTATAAACACAATTAAAATTTGGGAAATTTTTACACAAAGTGAAACACTACATTACTAAAGTAAATATCCTAATGATGATTTGGTGTTTTTCCCGTTTCCAAGCAATGATGTACTTCAACAAAATCGGCAGTAATGAAGATTCTGAAAAAGACATTTTTAAAAACCATATCAATTCTTACAACAGGAATAAATTTTGAAAAACATATAAATAATATAGAAGAGCAGTTAACATAGGTTAGAATTAGATTAATGAAACGGATATAACAAAGGTGATGATGCAAATACAACCTGTTCGTTTAATAAATTAGAGTTAGGTAAAAAATTTTGTCTATTTATTTCTAAGATCTCTTGTTTATCAAGTTTTAACGATTTATTGTTGACATGCAGGATTCTAAAGTTTTTAGAGATATCAAATGTATGCTTATTTAGGAACAAATGGTTCCCAAATGAAGATAATTCATTCCCTTTACGGGAGCAGGCTAGATGTTCTTTAAATCTGATATTAAAAGCTCTTCCCGTTTGACCAATATACCTGGCTCCACAAGAGTCGCAATCAATTAAATAAATGCCACTTTGGTTAAAAATATTAAGTTTATCTTTAGAATTTACTAAAATGCGTTGCAAGTTAAAAGAATTATAAAAAATTACCTTAAAAAGGTTTTTGTTGAATTTTCTTGAAATCTTTTCTGAAACTCTACCCAGGTAGCTCAATTTCACCCACTGTTTCTCAACGGCAGGCTCCTTAATCACCAAACTAGAGCTTACATTTAGCAAAGCTAGTTTTTTGTGTTTTTTAAATAAAAGACGATCTATTAAATCCGAATCATAACCATTATTCATCGCAATTTGTTTTATCGTATTTAACTCTAGCTCGTAACTTGCTTTCGTCATAGGAATCAACAAAAGACGATGAATAAAGCAATGAAAGGTTGCTAATTTATGAGAGATATGATGTCTGGAAGAATTGTTAATGATGTTATCGCTGTATGAATCTTTTCTAAAAATACTGAAACAATGCCGATTATTAATAATCTCGATCGTTAAATCCAAAAAGTTTATTTTATTCAACCCCAACTCCATTGTAAATTGAATATGCGGGAATTGAAGGAAACTTGTTCTAACTTAAATAATAACTTAGTTGAAATGCGTGCACTTAAATCAATTCAATCGAAATCAAGAATTAATAATTTAGTAATTTCTAAAGCTGATAAAGGTAACACGACTGTTATTATGAACAGAAGTGATTATGTAACAAAGATGAATGATGTTTTGTCAGGCCCTTCTTTCGTTATCTTAAAACGTGATCCCACTGCATCAAGTGCTGAGAAGGTTAAAACTGTTATCGATGAGGCCAATGCGTGTTTCCCGACAGAACGAATGAAAAAAATGTACAAACTTATGAACCCCCAGTGTCCTAGACTTTATGGTTTGCCTAAAATTCACAAAATTAATACTCCCTTAAGGCCAGTAGTTTCATTCAATTCAGCACCTTCCTATAAACTAGCTAAAAATGCGAACCTACTTTTTAAATATAAATTAAATTTCAGTCCTAAATTTAGTATTAAAAATTCGATTGAGTTAGTAAATAAAATTAAAGATATCTCAGTGCCTTTAAATTCTAAGCTTGTTTCTTTTGATGTAGTAAGTTTATTTACGAGTGTCCCTATACCTGAGTTAAAGTTAGCTTTTTTAGACTTTATAGATGGTAAAAATCTTAATCCATTGTTAGTTAATGATATTAAATCTATTGTCAATTGTTGTATTGACCAAAACTTCTTTAAATTCAATGATAAAATTTACCAACAGTTGAATGGGTTGGCAATGGGTAGCCCTTTGTCTCCTATTTTAGCTGATTTTTTCATGGATTTTTTAGAATCTAAAATCAGTAATTTTGATCTCTTTAGAAATGTCATTTACTGGTATAGATACGTAAATGACATCTTAGTACTTTGGGGAGGTACAGAGAGACAACTTAATCAATTCTTAAAACTTATAAATAACGTTAACCCGCATATTCAATTTACAATGGAGTTGGGGTTGAATAAAATAAACTTTTTGGATTTAACGATCGAG
The DNA here is from genome assembly GCA_030503985.1 of Himalopsyche tibetana. NCBI lineage: Eukaryota > Metazoa > Arthropoda > Insecta > Trichoptera > Rhyacophilidae > Himalopsyche > Himalopsyche tibetana. The sequence continues at coordinate 33,175,679 of JAPJYX010000012.1, read as the reverse complement.
ATTATTAATAATCGGCATTGTTTCAGTATTTTTAGAAAAGATTCATACAGCGATAACATCATTAACAATTCTTCCAGACATCATATCTCTCATAAATTAGCAACCTTTCATTGCTTTATTCATCGTCTTTTGTTGATTCCTATGACGAAAGCAAGTTACGAGCTAGAGTTAAATACGATAAAACAAATTGCGATGAATAATGGTTATGATTCGGATTTAATAGATCGTCTTTTATTTAAAAAACACAAAAAACTAGCTTTGCTAAATGTAAGCTCTAGTTTGGTGATTAAGGAGCCTGCCGTTGAGAAACAGTGGGTGAAATTGAGCTACCTGGGTAGAGTTTCAGAAAAGATTTCAAGAAAATTCAACAAAAACCTTTTTAAGGTAATTTTTTATAATTCTTTTAACTTGCAACGCATTTTAGTAAATTCTAAAGATAAACTTAATATTCTTAACCAAAGTGGCATTTATTTAATTGATTGCGACTCTTGTGGAGCCAGGTATATTGGTCAAACGGGAAGAGCTTTTAATATCAGATTTAAAGAACATCTAGCCTGCTCCCGTAAAGGGAATGAATTATCTTCATTTGGGAACCATTTGTTCCTAAATAAGCATACATTTGATATCTCTAAAAACTTTAGAATCCTGCATGTCAACAATAAATCGTTAAAACTTGATAAACAAGAGATCTTAGAAATAAATAGACAAAAATTTTTACCTAACTCTAATTTATTAAACGAACAGGTTGTATTTGCATCATCACCTTTGTTATATCCGTTTCATTAATCTAATTCTAACCTATGTTAACTGCTCTTCTATATTATTTATATGTTTTTCAAAATTTATTCCTGTTGTAAGAATTGATATGGTTTTTAAAAATGTCTTTTTCAGAATCTTCATTACTGCCGATTTTGTTGAAGTACATCATTGCTTGGAAACGGGAAAAACACCAAATCATCATTAGGATATTTACTTTAGTAATGTAGTGTTTCACTTTGTGTAAAAATTTCCCAAATTTTAATTGTGTTTATAATTGATATCGTTTGCCACTTAGATTTATTATTCTTTGATGATGAGTTTTTAATTGTTATGGGTGTTAAGCATTTTAATTTTGTGTAATTATAATGTAATTTGCTAATCCTTTAAATTGTTAATAGTTGCTTACACCTTTTTATTTCAATTTAAATTTGTATAAATATCACTGTTTTTGTATTTTTCTTATCAGTTGATAATGCTCGCGATGAGCGAAACCGGTCCTGATCTAATAAATTTTATGTGGAAAAAGTACTAAAAATGTTTTATTATTTTTACTGTTACTACTGCTTTCACATTTTAAATTTATTCAATTTCTGATCTCTACTTGTTGCACATCTGCATGTTCCTGAAAAAAAATAAGAATATTAGAAGTATTGTTCGCAATATTTAAATGGTACTGATTTCAAGAAAATAACAAAAGACATTTTACATTTGATCAGTACTAAATACTTTATCAAAATGAATTAGATTTGAAAAATATTCAATGAAACATCGCTGTAGAATACAGTCGCCGGATGGTGCGAAGAGAAAAATGAAAGGTGATTAAAATTGAATACAAGTAATGATCTAATATTCTCACAGTAGACATCCCGAGGCATATTATGTTTCCAATTTTTAAATGAGTATTTAATCAACAGCAACGAGATACATCAACAAAAATAAAATTGAAAGATACTCACATACGATATCATATAATACACGGTAAGTAAAATTGATATTCAAATTTTTAAATACCACAAATGAAAATTTTCTAGAAGAATCTTTGTTTTTTTTCTTAGTGTAATTCATCGTCATATCATGTACACTTTTTTAAAATTATTTTTAGCTTACCACTTTTATGGTGTGTTCTGTTAATTATCGGTAGGGGATGTGATATAACTATAAAGATATTACACTGGTCAGTGAATAACAACAAAAATCACGCATTGTTTTACTCATCTTAATAATATTGTCATAGGTGCATTTTTATTTGGAGTTTTTTTTATTATCTAGAAGTAGTTAACATAAATAAAAAGCGGACTAACCAGCCTTTTATTACGTCCAAAATAAAAAAAAAGCGGCGATGGACCTGGCTTGGACATGTGCTGAAGATGCCTCAAGAGAGTCTGAACCCTGTTTGTCTCTTTTACCAACCAGATGGATCCTGGCATCGTGGAAAGCCACTGACGACTATCCAAAAGATATACTCAGCGGAGCTACGGGACGCTAGGATGACCTGAGAGGAAGCAAAGAGACTGGCGAGTGATAGAGAATCTTGGAGGAACTTTGTGGTAACATAGATAAATTGTAATACCATTTTTTTTAATAAATCAAATAGAAGCCTGGAGAAATTTGAGTGTGTACATTTGAGTTTTTTGTAATTGTGGTGCATTTATAATAAAAGCAAATAGTAACTTAATATCGAAGACACTAAATGTTACAGGGTGTCGTGATCACCAAATGTTAATTGCTGGACCACAATAATTACTTACGTTACTCAGAATATTAATGTTAACGACACCTTGTATACATATCTGTAATACTAAACTATATAATATATTATTATATAATCTGTCGATATCCTCGGGATTCTCAGTGAATAGCCATCGCGATGTGAAGCAACCTTTTCACGCCTACCGATTACTGTTACAGAGTGAGAATAAAATTTGCAACGCGCTTAAAAATGGCGTGCAAAAACAAAGCTTATCAAATCAATTAACTTAGAGTCGACTAAGTGAGAAAGCTGAACGTAAAATAGAGATTTATGATTTTGCAAAGCTCGTGATCGAAACGAAGCGCGATTCTTCGAATAGAGTCAGCAAAGCCGAGCGAGTAACACAACACTCATTTATATAACATCGAGGTATGGTTGCGATATTTGTAAAATAGTAATGTATACAAATATCTAAGTATCACTTTTAAGGTCGAAATTTGGCGAAAAGACATTCTATTAAATAATAAAGCAGTCTTTTGTACTAGTACACCATTTTGAATTGGTACAAAATAGTGTATAGTATATTGCCGGCTGCAAGATCGAGTGGGTAACGTCGTTGACATCAGTTACGAAAGTCGCGGGTTCGAATTACATTACGGACAGATTTCATTAATTGATTTCTGCCGAAAGGAATGTATGTATGTGATGTCTTAAATTCTCCGATCCTATCATAAAAACGGGCGTAGCGAGAGCAATTAGTTAACTTCTTGTCCTGTCTTATCCTTCTATCTTTAATATCTTTGAAAAATAGAGAGCCTAAGCAACCGAGTAACAAGCTGTTTTCGTAGAAGCACTTTTGCTGAGAAAAACTCCACTAGGAATGCATATAGTCCACATTGGAAGCGGGGATGGTAAATATGTATATATATATATTGATCTAAATAAGCATATCACATGTAATATATTGGTTTTATAGCCATGAAGCTTTCATGATTTTATTATTTATTTTGTTTATAATAAACATACATAGTTATCTTACAAGTTTTCTTTTAACTATCCGATTCAAAATAATTTTCACACGATAAACATTTAACACTGGAACTACGATTTTAAAGCATTCTTACGACATTTTATTAATAACTTTTAAAAGTTGGGCCTGAAACCTGTCATGGCAGTCGATGCAGAGAAGCGAAGTTACATTGTGATTTGAGGTTGAGATTAGGGTGTGCTTAGCAAGCGTGCCTTTGCTTCTATTGAAGCATCTAGGTATGTGTTATTCAGCGTGCAAGGTACCGCTGCAATATAATTCCAGCAAGAGTGAACACCACGAAATACTGCTTTTAGATAATAAATACTGCTGTTAGTATATAACACAGAAATGTAATATCACTTTCTTCCTGGTTGTTCCACACCTTGCGATGCTGACATAGATCAGAGACTCTCAATACTTTGCAACATTAAAGCCACTTTATAAAACAGTTGATTGAACGCTTATTGATTTTCGATTGAAATGTAATTTACTTGATGAACAAGGGATAAAGTAGTTCATTAATTTAAATTATTAGTTTCATTAACATATCTTGTTTGTTTGTTATGCGATTAAGAATATAAATACATACTGTTTAGTAGTCATCACAACAATTAACAATCACTTTTAAGGTGTTCACTGTCAATATTTGGTGGAATGGCATTATAATAAAAATAATAAAACATTTTTAGTACTTTTTCCACATAAAATTTATTAGATCAGGACCGGTTTCGCTCATCGCGAGCATTATCAACTGATAAGAAAAATACAAAAACAGTGATATTTATACAAATTTAAATTGAAATAAAAATGTGTAAGCAACTATTAACAATTTAAAGGATTAGCAAATTACATTATAATTACACAAAATTAAAATGCTTAACACCCATAACAATTAAAAAGTGATGAGTTTTTAATTGTTATGGGTGTTAAGCATTTTAATTTTGTGTAATTATAATGTAATTTGCTAATCCTTTAAATTGTTAATAGTTGCTTACACCTTTTTATTTCAATTTAAATTTGTATAAATATCACTGTTTTTGTATTTTTCTTATCAGTTGATAATGCTCGCGATGAGCGAAACCGGTCCTGATCTAATAAATTTTATGTGGAAAAAGTACTAAAAATGTTTTATTATTTTTATTAATTAACAATCAGTTTCATAAAATACGTATTATATGGCGCCGTAACGTTAAAGAGATCTGGTAATATTTGACAAATTTGTTTTAATTGAGTGCTCTGATAATAAGTAGAAGAGTTAATAAAAACACAATATTTCTTTGTACTTCATTCCACTTTATTAATTAGGTCAGGACCGGTTTCGCTCATTGCGAGCATTGTCAACTGATGAATTACAAAGGAGTACTTTGTTTTTTATTAATATAATGCCTTTCCACCAAGTATTGACAGTGAACATCCTAAAAGTGAAGTAGAAGAGTATTCACACCGTTTGTGAGACACTGGTCAGTGTTACTTATTAACAAAATAAAGCACTTGTCATTTTTTAATTGGTAAAAAAAATCTAGATAAAAACTAAGGAAAAATAATAAAAGACTCAACAATCAGCGCGTTGCCAAGGGCGACAACCATAAATAATAATGCATTTTTCGGAAAGAGCGATTCATAGAGACGCCTAGATGGCTTATAGAGGGATTCAGGAACATGCAAATTTTTTTGATGGTGACATATGTTTAAAAAAATCCTCAACTAAACTGTATCATTATTTCCGGCTTATGCAATCAATTTTTTATCAAACAAAATATACTAACGGTATTAATTATGAATTGATATAACAAGTCACAAAAATATTAAGTTAAAAGAGGAGCAACGTTTACGATATTTCGTTTAATTGTCAAGTTTTACAAACGAGTTTCGTTTAAGCAAGATACTTTGGCTAACAGCATCGCTGCTTATAAAGCCTACAACAAATAACAATTGTATCGATGATATTAATCACTCGCGCTCTCATGCCGTCCATGCCTTCTCCTCCTTTATCCCTCCTTCCCCTATCATTCGGTATTTGTGTACTGCAACTACTTAAGCAATAAACAGAGCGTGCACAAATAATAGATAAAACTACTTTTTTACATATTCAAGATAAGATTTGTTAGAAATTTTATACTCAATAAATTTTTGGAAAAACGTCAATCAAAAGTTATTTTGCCATGATTTAGCGATTTAGCGATTCAGCGAGTTCTGTCGAATCTGCTTAATGGTTTTATGCAATACTGTTTACCTGACTAATTTAGACACTCGTGTAAAATATCTGAAGAACTTAGATAATTTCTCAAAAGAGAGATAAAGTTCTTTCTATTCTTATGATGCTAGTGATTCTAGTGATGGCGTAACGTAAAAATAAATACAGTGAAACACTGATTCTACGTTTTCCAAGGAACCTTAATAAAACAACGAATAATGCGGAAAACCAATAATTCGGTAAATCTTCAAATAATAAAAAAAGATAATTTTCAATAAACTTATTTATTTATCACACTTTTTTTTAATCAAAGAATTTATAAATGTATTTTTGAATTACTTAAAACATACACTAAGTTGGCTATTTGTAGTTTAGCACTTAAAATTTGACTGACACCCTTTAAGCTCGCGTACTTTTCTCAGCTATTTTTTTTTGCTATGTCGACTCGTTTTTCTCCAGTTTATTTTTCAACGCCTTGAATTGTTTTCAGTTTCTATGTTCTAGTTTTCTTAATTTAGGCATTTAAGTTTTGACTTTTGAGCTAGAAAAATTCGCGCAACCAGATGTCGGTAAATCGGTGAATGATTAACGTGGAATTATTATTCATAAAAACACAATATTCCTTTATCCTTTGTTCCACTTTATTTAATAGGTCAGGACCGGTTTTGCTCATTGCTGAGTCAACTGATCAGTTGACAATGCTCGCAATGAGCGAAACCGATCCTGACCTATTAAATAAAGTGGAATAAAGTACAAATGAATATTGTGTTTTTATTAATATAGTGCCTTTCTACCAAGTATTGACAGTGAACACCCTAAAAGTGGAATTATTAAACATTGTTATTACGGGGTTTTGGTCGAGTAAAAAATAAACGATCCATGCAAAAAACAGAAGATAGGGAGAACGGTAAATCGGGGTTCCACTAAAAAAACCCGGAACGAGATGCGAGGCAAGACTATTTATGAGAAATATTCAACGAAATAGTCAATCGGGATAATATTTGTGACGGGACCAAAATATTTAAACGATAGATCGAAGGAAACGATAAATCGGGGAACGATTAATCCGGGATTATTTAACATTTTTCTTATGGGTGTTTGGCCGGGACTACGAAAAATAAACGATCCATTCGAGAAAACGAGCAACGCGAGAACGGTCGATCGGGGTTATGCTTCCTTCAATAGGCTTAGCACGACAATATGCAATAAATAAATTGTCATCGTTTAATTAGGATTAATAATGCAGTATATAAGGCACTAACAATTGTTTCATTGGTGCGTAAATAATCTAAAAAAAATCAGTATATACATTTGTCTGAGAATCAATTTTATGATTATGTACTATCAGCGATACGTTATGTAATGATGAAAAATAATGTATTGTATAATGAAAATAATAAACAGAAAGAATCTTTAATAAAATAATTATAATAACTCACGTCAGGTTTGGTAATTTTTGAGTAAAGTTAAAAATCAAGATGAGTTTGTCTTACATACGCGCGAGAGCCTTTACAAAATAATAATGAAAATGAATGGATTTATGGTGCACAATCTGAATTGAGATCTGCACCAGACCCATAATTATCGTCAGTTTATGTTCATATCAAGGTCCAACCGAACTGGATCCCATTTATTTATTTATTTTATATTAACAGCTCAAGGTAATTATATCGATCCCGGCAGCATAAATCTTCTTTACAAAATTTCGTCGGATATTATAGAGTATATATTTCAAGGTAACATCTTCTATTTTTTTAAATGCAATAAAAAAATATATAAATATAATTAATAAACAGTTAAAGTGGTTTGAGTGGACGTTCCTAGCGAATATGAAAATCGAAGGATTATAAAAACAGTTTTCCCATAGAGATATATTGCAAAGAGAAAAGCAGAAGACGAGGAACGAAATGATTATTTAGGTCGTTTAGAAGATTTGCCACCAATAAAAAAATATCTAACCCCATTTAACAAGATGGGCCTCGATTTTCTAGATATTAAGTAGTAAGCAATTAAAAAAAATCTCCAAGAGTGTCAAATGTGGAAAATAATAACGAACAGAGATTTTTTTTATTTATCAAAGTGTGACCATTAATAAAAACACAATAATCCTTTGTACTTCATTCCACTTTATTTAATATGTCAGGACCGGTTTCGCTCATTGCGAGCATTGCCAACTGATATATAATAGGATATATCCAGGGATGGGCTGGAGGGGGCTCGCAGGGGATAGCGCGAGCCCTTATTTAAATAGTACTGAGGGCGGCGAGTTAAATTAAGAAAAACAATATTCTCAGATCTTTGCGTTGTATAATCTATAAATATGCAATATATTTAAATGAAAAAAAGTATTAATGTGGAATTTATGACATACATTTTTCTGCTATTTATATTGAATTACAAAATATAAGTGTATATATTATATGTAGTAACATTCGATAGCTTTACTAATTATTGCATATAGTTGCATATGAGTGATAAAAAAGTTCACATCTTCCCCAAAGCATCACGAATAGCTATAAGATTAGGAAGCAAGCCTCTTGCTACTGCATTGGCAGCCCTCCACTGGATATACATATACACCTTATCTTATCAAACTAAATGTTGGAAACTGTATTTATCTTTGTCTTATTTTCATTCGTTCACAATATTCATGGAAATGTAAGAAAGGTAATCATATGTTGGCTTGTGACTGTGACTTACACACCCCGTTTTGTATATGAACATTACATGGCACCCTTTTTATAAATCTTTTAAATTGTTAGCGAAATAAGAAAAGCTTATAGATACATGTGAGTTGAATCGAAGCGTGTGTGGTTAAAAGCTGGGTTCGTCTATGGTTTGAACGAGCTCGAAGTTGTCAACTTTGAAGAATGCGGTTGTTTTGTAACGACATCCAATAGTTGAAGTACTGAGACGATGTCACTGGAGGCACATTATTTATTATAATGTCGCTTTGATATGCAACGCCGCGATGGCTACGCCGATTGGAGGAGAGGCAAACTCAAAACACAACTGGAGTCGGTTCAAATAACGCTAACTATCGTAAGCATATTCGTATATCAATTCAGCAATAGGACGGACACGCCCACTCGCGTGACGTCATTATTCATTAGCTTTCTTGACAGGCATTTTCAACGTGACGTTAGGCGCTTTTTCATTTCATATAAATTTCTACCTTTCACTACATATTCAATATAAATTCATCTTGATATCGTATACTTGAGAAACTTTTATTTATTATCACAATATTGAACTTATTTAAGAAATAGGATTTTGTCCTTTCGACGGGTTAATATTTGAAGAATTTTAAGTAAATCATACTAAGTAGACGATTTATGTTTGTTAAATTGATTTTTTTTACTATACTAGCGAGTACCCGACATGCGTTGCAATGCCACCCAAAGAAAAAAAAATGTTTGTGTTTTAATTCTATTAATTGAAGTGCTTTAAGATACTCAATATTTTTGTTTTTCTGTCTGGTGTGTATACAAATAAATACGCGCGACGAGGCCACATACAGCTGTTTTATATAAATCGAACTTCTTGTTTACGTATTGGCAGCCCATCGCTGATTCAAAAACCTTTGTGGGCGTCCGAGAAGCAACTCTCCAAAATTTTATTGCAATCTGATGATCGGTATACGAACGCATAAGGGACAAACAAGCAAACAAACATTCACATTAACATGTATAGATTCGCTTCCAAATTGTCTAACCCTAACAGAATTTGTCATAATGCGAACCGTATATGTAGTTAAAAGTTAGTCGATAAACAACTTTCAGAGTAATTCCTATGTTTCTAGCTCTCAAAGTGGTCGAAAGAAGATACATATAGTTAGACAAAGTTGTATTAATTTAACCGTTTTGATTTAAGTACTGGAAACACGGAAATTCATGTATTTGTATAAAAATCCATCAACATATTGAAATAAATATTTCTATTCGGATGGGAAACTTCCTTATGAAAAAGAGAATGATAAAATTTGTAATTGATCGAAAAAAGAGGAATAGATGAAGCCTTATAATGCAATGCTGATTGCTGCAAACCATAATGCTTCATTTAATAATAATAATTTCCATGAAATATGTTTTGGCATTTGATATTATTCCTGAAAGGAGTTAGAATTGCCGCGTTCTTAAGCGAAGAAGGGCAAGATGAGATATGCCGATTGCTATTCGATAGACTCGTAAGTGAATAATTAATTGTATAAAGCGTCGGGACACAAGATTAGAGTCGCGGCTCTTGCTTCGTGATCACAATGAAATTGATGCTCATATTGCTGGAGTTGAATTTCCTAAAGGCGTAGAGTGGCGTTTAATAGACGCTTTGAAATATTTTTTTTGTCATTCTGTACCATAAAAATTTCGTATTCAATCAACTGAATTGGTCTGAAGACGTTAAAGTTATATTATGTGTATTTTTTTTTTATTGCGAAAGTCGATTGTACTCCACTCGAACACGTAGGCGGCATATAAATATATACATACTATTAACATTGGATGCTCGCATACAATATAATTTAGATTAATTTCGCGAAACATGCGCAAGTGCGTCACTGTGAGAAATCCAATTCAACTATTTACGGAAAGACTGATCTTTTATTTCGTTTCATGTCGCAAGACAGACAGACAGACAGACATGCGCGGAAAAAATGTTTTCATCGCGATTACATTGTTGCGGTGTATTGCTGGCTTCGTTATGAGCGAGAGGGTCGAGGTGGAGCGAGGCGTCGCTACAGTTAAATTATTAACCAACTATCGTAGAAATGAAATCCCTACGAATACTAGCCGAGTGTGAATTGTAATATTATATGATTTGCGCTTACTTTGGGTTGGATTGAGATATTGATTATACAACATTTTGTCATATGATAAGTGAATTTATTGAACTCTAAAGATTGTTATAACAGCTCTCGCATGAGTCTTGTTTTGATGATAAGTGATAATATAAATGTTCAGTAGAACCTTGATTATGCGGATTGTTCAAAATATGTGAACATTTTTTTACGTATTTGGTTATTTTTCACCATACTTGTGTGTGGCAATGCAGCAGGCAGATAAAGACTCTCACTGTTTATCATTGGGAAACAAAAGAACCCCAATTTCTTTAAAAACATCAGAAATCTTCCAGTTGAATATGATCATCAAAAAAAGCCTGGATGATTTGTGAAATTTTTAAACGATGGCAGGAAAAAAAATTCATTGCAGAAGTGAAAAAATATCAAGAGGAAAAACATAATTATTACTAGACAGTGCACCGTTCCACCCATCTATATAATGTTTAAAGAAGATTGATGAAATGCTTACGGTAAAATTTCTTCCATCTGAAAAAAATATGATTATTGCTAGCAAACGAAAATAATGAAGACATATTTATCAGATTCCACAGGAAAAAAAAGAATATTGATACATGGCAGCAGAGAGTTGGAACTCTTTAGATCTCAACATTGAGAAAATCATGCAACAAAATTTTGTAAAGACCATTAGTAAGTTCCAGTAACACAGCAGAAAGTTGTAAAGGAGACATAGCAGAAAGATGTAGCCGAGTGGTTAAGTGAAGAATTCTGAATTCGAAATTTTGAATGATGATGAAATAATTAAAGAAATATTTTCCTCAGAAGAACAAGATCGGAAGACGAATAAGAGATTTGTGAGGGTATTGTAACTGTAGGAGGGTAATGTAAATGTCATTTGCAGTATCACTATTGTTTGTTTGTTTTTCCATCCTCCTCACCCTCCCCTTGTTACCCCTTTTTTATTTTTATAATATGTCAGAATACTAAAATTAAAATCGTTCGTACTTAAACAAGGAACAGAAAGTAAGATTTTATGAGGATGCCTCTGAAAAAGGCGAAACACGTGTTACAGTTTGTGGCATAATACGTGGAATAATCTAAGCCATTTTAAAATTTATATTGTATATAATCGATTATGATACTAGTACAATTATTATATATAGCCGCGATTGAGAATATATCTTTCTCAATTTTGTCATTCTTGACCATGTCCACTCCAAATGTGCAGTATACATTAAATTATTCTCTCTGTATTTAATTTATATTATACATATTTTACCATAGTTTTTATAACACAGCAATAATTTATAGTATAAGATCACTATTTAAAACTGTTGTTAATACAAATTGGGCGTAAAATTTAAATGAATTAATCATTTAAGTTGGCTAATTTTACAAAAGTGATCGGTGGAAATAAATTTCTAGTAATATTTAAACGTGAGAAAAAATTTCGAAGATTTCTTTAACCAGACAATAAATAATTATCTTTATACCTCATCATACAAATAATAACAATAATCACGATTCCGTGATAAATGAAACATAACTTATACTTAAACAAAGTTGTTTGTTCTTCACACCTCACAGATCGGGTAATTATTTATAGAAATAATATAATACGTCAAAATTGACAGTTGAATCAATTAGGTACTAACAAAAACTTACAAACCAGCGATGGAACTATTTTAAAACTTTTTGGTCACTTCCTTTTTTTAAAGATTTTTTATAAAGTTTGTTTATTGATCATGATAAATGTGACTAAAATGATGTTGTCGAGTGGTCAACATCGTTGGCTTCGGTTACGGGGGTCATGGGTTCTAATCCCAGTACAGACAGTCTTATAAATTGATTATTCAATCGATTTTAAAACTACTGTCCGTATGCATGAATTTTTGTGGAGTTTCGAATTCCCCCCTCCCACCCATCCTTTTTAAAAAATGGAGCTCAGTGAGAGCGATTAGTTTATCAATAGTCTTCTCCTAGCTCTAACCTTCTATTCTTACCTCTTTAGAAAAAAGAGAGGTTGAGTAACTGAGTAACAAGCAGTTATTGAGAAACACTTCTGCTGCGATAAACTTCATTAGAAGTCCATATACTCAACATTGGGAGTGGACTTGGTAAATAAATATATAATTAATCAATTTTTAAAATTATCGGACTTATTAGATACATTAAAATTATACAGTAGATTCGTTTATTTTTATTATATAGTGTGTTGATTTTTTCACTGCTACAATGTGAAGCAGAAGCTATTTATTTCATCGTATCTACGTACACAGAAAGCATTTGTAAAAGAATTATTTACTAGAGAGTCTGATGACTTTACAATATGTACTTTAACTGTAGACAAACTATTTGATATATTTTATGAAAACATTTTTTTTAATTGATATTTAAAGCTTTTGACAAAACTATCTAAAAGTAACGACTTGTCATTCTATAACCTACGATGAAATAAGTTTTCCTTTCTGAACAAATATGGATCGTGATAATGATAACTTCATATCGTGATAATATTATTATAAAATTGTTCATATAAATGCAAGAGAATTACAGCACACGTTATACGCCTTCACGATTTCTGATAAATGAAAAATATATTTTTGTATAGGAATTGAAAAAGACTTCAACGCACGGTACTTCATAAAACCTAAGCTTCAGCAAACTTCTGCTTAGATCGATATCGCAGGATATGTAGCGATTTTAATTAGATATAAATAATATTGCACTAAAAAAAGATAAAAAAGTATTAAAAATAAACAAAAATATATAATACAGAATACCACATCATCATTTAGGTACGGCTACTATAAAACTTTTTTAAAAAATAGGAAAAGCCATGACTTAAAAATGCCATTTATTATTTGACATTTTTTTGATTATAAATCTACGGAAATAGTATTTATGTGGCAGAACTCAATTTTATAACAAAGTCAAAAATAGCATATATGGTTGACGGAGTTGCGCTTAATGGGATAAAACCAAAACAAAATTCAATTTTTAGTTGTTTCTTCTTCGTTACTACAATAAGACCTATGTGCTTGTAGTTTTATAATGACGTGACCATATAAAAAAAAAACATTTTTTTCTTTACTCGGTCCTGATCCGGCATTTGAACCAACGCGTAATAATATAGCCACGTATATTTATAAAACATGGGAGGTAATTGAGGTTCTTCGGACGTGCGCCTCGGGCTTTCGTTTTCTTTAAACATGACGTTCCTGCTCGGAGTCTTTCGTAAGTAAGTAGTAAATATCCGCGTACGATCAAATCACATCGTTGCAGAATCTGCTTGGACTAGTTAAGGGATGCCCTGTGCGGAGAACACTGCAGATTCAAAGAAAATAAATTTATTGCTAATTGCAAAGATTCTTTGGATGTGTATTATACGTAACAGTTCTTTTTTTATGCGGTAGATGCGTTCACACAATTTTGCATAAAAATATTTTTATCGTAGATAGAAAAGGTGTAGATGCGCTCGATACATTTTAAACACCGCATAACTCTAAAGCAGTGAGTTAAACGTTTCGATCGTTGTTTAAACAATAAGGCACGTAAACATTTCCTAATCTAAGATAAGGAATGTGGAATTACGGCAAAATTGCTTCTATTTTGATGTAATGCCTTCACCGAGAATTGACACTTGACAGTAAAAACCTTAAAAGTGTTTAAAGAAATTGGGTTTTCACGATTAGCGTAAACTTTATTATCGTTTTGTATTGATTTGTTTCTAAAAATTCTTCTAATTTGTGTAATAAATAATCAATGTTTGTAATGGTCCGTGTTAAAATATTTTATCATTATCTTCAGTAGTTAAATCATCTACGACCTTTTAGCAACATTTCTCAATAGAAATGTTACTGGAAGACAAAGACAATAGATACATTTAACGTATAAAAAAATAAACAATGCCATCTTATTTTATGGCAAAGATCTAGCTAACTCCTAGTTGCTGCAACCATAACATCAAACAAGCAGCAATAGATACAATCGATCGATTATTATATTTTAATGGGAACAAATTAAATGGTCAGAATTTTTATCAATTTTTGGTCAGAATAAAAATATTATACGGTTAGAATAGTTAAGGTTAGGTTAGAATATTATACGGTCAGAAAAGTTAAGGTTAGTTTAGGTTAGGTTTTTTTTAATTTCATTTAAATTATGATAATTTATTCTGACCGATATATTATGACCATTTAATATGAATTCTGAGCAATGTGATATAAATTCTGACTGGAAAAATACGAGCCTATTTTAATTTAGATCTTTTAACTATTCACTCACGTTTACTAACAAAATTATTCATACTATATACAAATAATTATGTATTTAATTGAAAGAAATATAATTTTATTCAGTCAATAATCAAAAAACGAAGCAAACATAACTGTTGTTCATACCAAGGTAGTATTGTAAAGTTACATACGATTTAGTGTAGTGTGTTAAAAAAACTGTTATTTGTTTCGGCATACCACTTTAAAGCTACCTTATTGCAGCAGGTGGTCTGCGGAGCACCACTGCATTATCGAGTGTCACAAGCGAAGCGCTTGTTCAAAATTACATCAACAAACACCCGGAAAGGTTTAATGCGATGATTTCCGACCTTTGAAATGGAAAGGTATTTCATGAAGGAAAAACTTTACGTTAAAGAGCCAACCGATGATTGTTTTATATTTTCATCAATTGTAACTTCCTGTTCAGGATGGATTAAAGATTGTTTAATTTATATTTTCCGTTGAGATTTTTTCTCGATGGAGGTACACAGCATTCAAACCGAAAATAATAACATCCTTGGTACATATTTGATTGCGTAGATGAAATAATTATGCCCATTAGACGTTTGAGAGATGATACTTGCGATAAACGGAGTATATTTTATTGTGATAAACATCTCGCGCCGGAGAATATTTTATTTTATTGTAGTTAAATGGAAGTTGTCCAAATGTGGCTAGCATAAAATATTTATAGTTCCATTAATCTGAATCTAGTTATCAATTTAAATTATTAAAGTATAACTGTGTGAATTCGGGCAGTGGCGGCGAACTGTATACTTTCCATACTAAACGCAAACAATCGAAAAAAAATAGTCATTACTAATAGAAGTCGTCTGCTGTTGCCCAGTTGGTCAGAGCTTTCTCTGCCGATCACGCAGATCTGGGTTCTAATGGTTACTAACTGTGACACAATACGTGGAATAATCAAAGTTAATTTAAATTTTCTATTAAAATGAACTTCCACAAAGTTACCGCCGAAACCATCGAAAGTATCAATTCACATTATTTACCCTCCTCCCATCTTTATGACGCTTTAATATCGCTAACCACTAGTCCTGTCTTAGCCCTATCTTTCTATTCCTACTATCTTTTGGAAAAAGAGAGGTCGAGCAACTGAGTAACAAGTTGTTCTCGTAGAAACACTTCTGTTGAGATAAACTTCATTAGGAGTCCATATGCTCCACATTGGGAGCGGACATGGTAATATATATATATTATATATTGTCAGATCGCTTAAAGTATATTTTTCTGCTGGGTTCCTGGCTGAACCTAATTCACAATCCAGGTGTCTTTGATTGATAATGGATAGTTAAATGCCCGCGAAGTATATTTATGGCATCTACCAGTCATATACTATTGACTGCCTATGAAATCGAGGAATCATTTATTTTAGTAGACATAAAAAGAATAAAACTAAAAAAATTAAAAAAACATATGAATAATTGCTTTTTACTTTTACCATTTAAACTTGTTTAAAAAATATACTTTTACTATGCTTCAACCGATCAAGTCCAACTGATCCTCATTGAGACTTCTTTCTGCCAGAGGATAAGAAGTTTCTGTCATGTGCTTGACGGTTTTTATTATACAAATAATAATACTGCACTGCATGACAATTACACTGTTCTGAATCAAATAATAATAAACAAGTATTTGATTGAATTAAACAGAATAATATATTATTTTATGGTTTATTAGTTACTGCTTGCTATGTCTAATTATTTTAAATATTCTCGTTTGAAAAAAAAGACTTATTATATATAAACTGATTTAAATGTGTGCTTTAATTGTACTTTGAGCTTCTAATTCCCCTATCTTTTGTAAAAATGGTCTCGTGTCCTTTGATATAAGTAATCAACTCGAAATGTCTACAATAGTACAGTGGTTGCTAAACTCTGATCTAGTGGACGTACAATTTATTACTATTCTCTTTGTATCTTCTATCGAAGGCCCGTGTCTGAATTAAAGAAGGTTTCTCTATTCTGGACCGGACTTATCTGGTCACCAACGAGTTAGATGATATACAGTGGCGGATCAAGCATACGAGAGGCCCCAGGCGCAATAAAATTTGGAGGCCTTGTTTTTCTAATAATATAAGAACGTCAAAATATTTCATGTAAAAAAGTAAATATATATTAAAATCTGACCAATACTTTTTGTTCAGATTAGTTTTATAATTTAAGGCATTTTTAGGCCGCTAAGGTTCGGAGGATCCAAGCGCGCGCCTCATGCGCTTATAGGATAATCCGCCACTGATGATATACTAGATTTACTGTCTCAATTTTAAATTCATTTGAATTTTAATACCACCGTCGATGCAATTTGCTAATTTTTCAGTTACTCCTGTATACCGAGTATGATAAAATGATTGTTTTCATGGAAAATTTAACATTTTTTAGGCTAAATAATAATTATAATAAAAAAACGATTTGCAGTTGGGATACGTTTACGGCAAGGTGACGCCGCTGAGATCCATCTCCAAATAAATTATGAACAGTAAAGTTCTCACGATCGCAGTTTAAAAATCATTTAAAGAGAGCCATAGAAACTTACCTACCGCCTATAAATCATATCACAGGCAACAGTTACAAACGGTCCGAATCTCATTTGAAAGACGCCGGTTGACTTATCGATACTTTCATCTGTAAATTGAAAATCACGTTTTGATCGGGCAAAAAGTGAATCACAAGGCACAAACTTAATCTTCCCGCGTACATCAAAATAAAAAATCAAACTCCGTAGACAAAAGACGAACTCGAGAGTGACGTTGATAGATTGATGCAATTCATTATTATGAATTCGATATAAGGAGAGTATGCAACCGTATATAGAAATTGCTTACCGAATGATTTCACTATAGACTAAAAAATATTTGTTCATAGGTATTCGAAAAATTATTCAATATTGTGTACAGGGTTTTAATAAGTTATGAAAGTTTTATTTGTTATTTGTTATACATGAATGATGAAGCACGACTCATTCGCTTAAAAAATAAATATTATAATTTAATTTAAGATTTCGACTGAAGGTTATTGATGGAATTTCAATATTAAATTTGAATCGTTCAAATGATATATATTCACACACATTTTGTCACTAACGACCCGGGCTTCGCCTGTCGGTATCTTCCGGCGTTCAAGTTCACGGGTGAATTTGAACTGACGCTTAGTTGCTTTGTAAATGAATGTATCGAGTAAAAAGTATCCCTAAAATTAAATGTGATTAACTCGGCTGTACACAAGCATACGTGTACATATAGTACCTCGCTTGAGTTCATAGTACTCAATATATACGAAGAACAATGTTGTCTTATTATAAGTAGTCCGATACATTGTTGATTTTTTGTTTCCTTTCCATAGCACAATATGAAAATTAATTTTTATGGAACGTGTTTTCGTATTATTAAATTTATGTTAACAATTATTATTAATGAACTCAAGTATGCGGCAGGTCGCAGAAGGTGGACTGGCGCTGCTTCATCATACAACTTTTTAATGCACGAAATTTACATGTATGCATATTGTCAATAAAATAGTGATAAATGAATGGATTCCAGTTATATATTTGAGGAAAAATCCCTGGTGGAGAGAAAGCACTTGATTAACTTGTCACTTATTTTTTATGGGTAGGCATTTTTAATGAAAATTATTTTTGACTGTTCGATCGTTGTTCAACGATATCGCAATCAAAATATCCCAACTATATTTAAATACATTATTTTTTGCTTTTTTTATCAAATCTTTCCAAGAAAAATCAGATATTAATATTTATCCTATTTTTTCTTAGCTTCAATCATATTCACATTCTGATAAGATTTGGAAAATCTCCAAATAAGTTTCAGGTAATTAATGTTGAAACAAATAAGCAGTGGCGGATTAAGCACATAGGAGGCCCCAGGCGCAATACAATTTAGAGTCCCGGTTTTACGGATAACATAAAACCATTAGAAAATAGTAAAAATATAAAAAAATTTAAACCAAAAGTATCTGGACTTTATTACATACGCTATTTTTGAGGCGTCTTAAATTCGAAGGCCCGCCCCAAGCGAGCGCCTTATTTGCTTATAGCAGGCATGGGCAACGTTTCCTAGGTCTGGGGCCAAATTATCATTCTGTCTCCGAGTCAAAGGCCGGACCAAATTATTAAACATAATGAAGTAATATTAAATTAAATAAAACACGTTGTTATTTGTTATATGGTGGTGATCATGAACTAGTAGAGTGGACCCACTGCAAACGCTCGTGTCATCTCCATTATTTAATCCCTCCCTGAAACTATTAGTTTCTTTCTCTAATACTTTGCCGAGATGAATCAGGGCCGAACAAAATAGCTCGGCGAGCCGGTGGTTGCCCATATATGGCCTAAAGGATAATCCGCCACTGTAAATAAGAGATTAAATCAATATTTTAGCTTGGTGACTGTCTATGTGTTGGATTTTGGCGCGCTTTGCATTTTATCACTTAGTAACTAAATATTTCGTCAATATTTTTTTTTGCAAGACTAAAGGAAATCTTAATTTTGCATTTTTTGCGTCCCTTATCCCTAATTTTGTATGAGATCACACGACCCTGAATTTCACTATCCCGAATTTAGTGTAAATGGGGGTTTTACTGTAGTTTTCTTATGAATATAAACACAATATTCCTTTGTACTTTATTTCCACTTTATTTAAAAAAGCCAGGACCAGTTTCGATCAGTTGACAATGCTCGCCATGAGCAAAACCGGTCCTGACCTCTTTAAATGAAGTGGAAATAAGGTACACAAGATTATTGTGTTTTTTTAATATAATGCCTTTCCACCAAGTATTGTGGACACCCTAAAAGTAAGTAATATTCATTTTTTGCTATTAAATAATTGAGTTCTTTCACTATAAACTATAAGCATATACATGTTAAAGTTTCCCTGGTTTCTAAAATTAATAAACGTATAGAATGTGGTGTGCTCTGCATAACTACTTTGAAGAAGAAGAATATAATGAATAATGATGATATGGAAAACATCAAAACTAGTACTTAGTTAAATTAAGACATTAAAAATTAAGCTCCATTTATATTTAATTTGGTTGTGTATGACGAGTAAGGTAATAAAAAATTGCGGCGAGAGGCGAGAGGCGGGCGGGGGGTATATCTCGTTAAAATACCTAACGATATTGGATTCGAGTCAGGTCTGACCTTGAGATCGGCGCATAATCGTGATGGCGCATCACTTGACTTAACTTTTGCGAATGGAATGGAGGATCAGGGAGGAAGTCGAAAACTCGGATGATCGCAGATCACTGATTATTATTTTTATTTTGGTTTTTTGATCAGTCATCATCACGACTTTGCATTCTTCGAGTGCATTGTGTTCTATGCAAGATATTTAGAATTTGTTGCACCGGTACATTAAAAATTCTTTTGTTTTTTTGTGTTTTTTAATTTCCGTAATAATATTATTTCCTTAAGCTTATTGAACATTGACAAACTTCTGTATTGTGGTTGTGAGTCTTTATTGGTTACTTCTTATTATTTACTTGCTAAAATATTTTATTTCCACTTAAGACTTTTTTCTGTGTATAATTTTCACATACTTATTTAAACTTCATTGTTGAAGGAACAAAAAAATATATTTAATTTAAGATTTCGCCTGAAGGTGCTTGGTAAAACTACAATATTAAATTTTCACCTTCAAAAATTAAATCTTCAAAAAACATCCTACAAAAACATTTTTTTTCGAAAAACAAAAATAAATATAATTCTTAAAATTACTCAGCATTCAAATCTGTAGACATTCGCGTGGGTTAATACTTTTCGCCAGCAATGGCTTTTAACTAAGTGATACATTTATTTCTTATATAAACACTATACATACATTCATTTACTAAGCGTCAGTTCAAGTTCATCCGCGCACTGGAACGCCTGAAGATGCCGAAAAGCGAAACCCGGGTCGATGATGACAAAACTTGTGTAAATGTACATAATTTTAATGATTCAAATTTAAAATACATTTATATATAAAAAAAAATCTACGTTGTCATCAAGCTGTATCTGATGATGGCGTTATACCAAAATAGTTTTGAACAATATTTAGTACCCTTGTAGACCTATGTAAGTGCAATACAATACTATTTTTCAACAAGTTTATTCAACACTGAAGATTTTATTAGTTTGTGTATTTAAAAACAGATGCGTAAATAATTTTATTCAACACAATGAAGCAACCATCAATAAATTTAATAGTTTCAACAGTGCCAGACCACAATAACGAGAATATATTATAAACATATAATAATATAATATAAATATTGTTTATTTTTTTATAAATAAACATCGACGACGAAAAATTAAACGAAATGTGTTCGGATTTTAAATATTTTGAAACAACATGTTGACGGTGTGAGAAATTTACTTATCATCGTTACAATAAGGGTGGGAGGCTAAAACTATCAACAGTAAAATAGTGTGGAAATAAGTCCTACGAAGCTGTTTGTGAAATTTTTTTAAATTGGGTAACAATTTTGATGTTTGATATTTATAATGTTCTATGGCCTACTTATAACAATTCTCAAAAAAGAGCCACTACGGGTTGTCTAAGAATACCATTATAATCGATATTTTTTCCGAATCCCGAATCTCAATAACACTTTTAATACGCAATATTGAATGATGAGTAATTGATTATCACTAATCGTAATTTACAAGAATTGTAAACCGCGAGCTGCAAAAGTTTCAAAAGACAAAAATCACGCGGCTTTATCGCGCCATTTAATTTTTAATTCCTTAAATATGCTTTATTTACTATACCGATGATATCATAATAAAATGATTCATTCCACTCTCTATTTTTTAGTATATTTTACGAAAGTCCATTCTCAACACTTTAATGATAGTTGTAAAGTACGTACTTTAAAATATTGTAATACGAAAAGTAGCAGGATCTGTTGTACAAACACTAATACATATCGACTGTGGGAAGGAAAAAGCACGTAACCCACAGTTTTTTCAAGACAGCTTTTAATCACAATGCATACAACTTGACATACGTTATATCAAAAGGATGTAAGCAGGAAATGCCAAATTGGTATCTAGATTTGGCTTTTAAGATTGAAAAAAGAAGGGCCCGTGAAAATTAAAACCAGGAAAAAGAACTTAAAAAAAGATTTTTCTGCAACAATGTATGAAATCAAAATTAGATTATGTCAATTAAAAACCAGTTTATCAGCATGAATGCACTTTAAGGGTGTGCATATTTCGTAATTTACCTTTGGCTGAAAATCATCAAAAAACCTTTTTTGTGTTTCCTGTAAAATTTGTTATGTGTGGGTTATGTCCTTTTTTCTTTCCACAGTTGATATACATCCATTTTGTCATATAAAAATATCGATAATCTAGATGCGTTCCGCTACGCATCATTTCAGTTTTTTAAGACTCGTATACTTCACGTAATAAATGTAATAATATCTTCATTTATTTATAACCACATAAACCTGATGAGCTGAAGATTTTTTTTTGAAATATTCCATTTTATAATAATGTGTAAAACAAATTTAATATTTGTCAAAACTAAAAACCAATATTGTTAAATCTAATGCTTTTAAAAAGAATTTTCTTTTTCATAAATATTATTTGTTTTTGCTTTAGAACGGTTGATCATTGAGCATGGTGATGATCATTTTTAAATATCGAAGATCTAAGGCCACACGATCTAAAATATGATTTCTGTTTTAACTATCATTCTTTTGCAAAAGCTTTTCCCATCGATCAACTATTCTGACAATGATGCACCGAAGATTCAACAATGTGAATATAACAAATCATAAACCAGTTAAGTCCATGTAACAAGGCTGATATCATTTTTCGAATGAATTATGATAATATCATTTTCAGCTGAATTAACTTGTGTAGTGTTCAATTCTATGTGTTGGGCATGAATACGAGTGTTCAACGCCCTTGAGAGTTAATTCGCTTTGGTAACGGTGTCGATGGGCTATCTCTGAAGAAACCCTTTCATAAACATATTTTTCAATCGATCGATGTACAGTAAAAACCCCATTTACACTTAAGTCGGGACCGTGTAATTGGGAGAGTGAATCTCATAAAAAATCAGGAATTTAGTTTTTTTCCGAAATATGGACGAAATATTTAGTTACTAAGTGATAAAATGCAAAGCGTGCCAAAATCCAACACATAGAAAAGTTGGTTTCCCACCACCACCCGTTGTGTATATGCAGCCAACGTTTAATGGCCGCCTTCTACAACGCTATCGAATGAAAAAAGGAGTTTACCCCTCACATTCATGGCCCGAGCAGAACCGCACGGGACTGATTTGAACCATGGACTAATGTGTTTAAAATAATAATAATAATAAAAGTGTGACTAGCTCATCCACTTAAATCAAGTTGATATTAAGTATCTTGTGTATAGTCCGTATACTGAGAGAGACGAGTTTAATGACTCAAGAAAGGAGTCAAGGTTGTGACGATCCCTATATAAATTGGCAAACTTTTCAAATGCCGCGAAGTAAGCTTTGGTTGCAATCAAGTCAGCGTGGCCTATTGGGCCCGTGTGAGGACGGACCATAGCAAACAATTCTGCTCGTTCGGACACATAGACAGTCGCCCGGCTATGCGTTTATATGTGTCACGTGTTGAAAACACAAACGCTATGCAACATTTGACTGTATGCACCGCACAGACGGCCGTCTCGTAGCAACGACAATGGAATGCGACCATTCAATTGGGGGATTTACGGCGAATATTTCAAGCCAGCGCGTAATTTGGGGTAGTGTAATTGGGGGTTCCACTGTACTAGAGTTTTGCGTTAAAACAGATAAATATGTTTATGTTTTCATTTCTTTCCCGACCACTTGATTCTGAAAACGCAATACAGGGAGATATACAAGAAATGCATCCTCTCATAGTCACAGCTCCTTTTCCGTGTCGACTTCAATAAAGAGAGCATGAAGGACTAAATATAAAATTGTATGTAATCATCCTGTAGGGAGAAGTGGCAGGTGGTATCAAAAGCAATAAAAGAAATTTAAAAATATTGTCACTTAACCTATCTTGCCGCCTGGTTTGTGTTATTATTATAGCAGAGATCTGCTATATAAATCTTTTTATTGTGATAGGCGTTGACATTTGATTTGAAATTGTATTCTTTCCTCGTCATGCTCAAAACAAATCAAAAATAATCAAAATAAAATGTTACATGCTCACCTATTTACTAAGTTAATCTACGAGAGGCTCAAATATTAAAGAATGAGATGCTTCGATAAAGATATTGAATACCAGCCAAATCGAGGTTGAAGCTACATTAAGCTTACTCATTATTTACCTATGGATAATTTAGTTCAATGAAAGATATTGCTTATAGTAAAGGACGGCTCAAGGGTGCACAGTATTCGACATTTCATTTCAATCTCAATTTTAATTTGATATGTAATCGTCGCCACTTTGTAGCTCTGAAATATGGGAAATTCACATATTTGCAACGTGCTTTTTCCGTTTTTTTTTATGCATTTGGTGTTTTAAAACATTCCTACATTTCACGGTTAATCTTTTTATTTTTGCCTCCCCAGCGGTGGGCTTCCAATGCGTTAACAAGGGGGTCGCTTAATCTCAAAGCAATTCTCGGTTTTCTCTAGAAGGAGTGATTTTTTTTATCATTCGTATGCAATTACATGCAATACTTAAATAAGCAATCGATTGTTATTTAATACACTTATATGTAACAATATACTACTACTAATACTACTGTGTATACTGAAGCTGTCGTAGATAATATATATCAGTCAGAAATTGCAGTTATATACTAATCTGATAATAGAATATTGTTTTGTCTTAAATTAACAAGGGGCTTGCCGGTCTTAGTAAAATCTAACAAGAGGCTCTCGCGAGCCCTTCTGAGCCCCGTCCAGCCCATCCCTGTACCTCCCTTAAAAGAATCAGTTAAGTGAGCGAGGGTCAATCAGCGCTTTTTTAATACTTCCTTTTAAAATACTTCACTAAGAGTATTATTTTAGTTTACCTGTACGTAAATACACTATAATGACATTACTTAACCTTAGAATCCTTTAAAATGTATAAGTTGATACCATTTGGTGTCTTTACTTCCTAAATTCAACCATACGATCCCATATACATCATTTTCTTTTTTGTATTGCAGTGTTTTATATTACATTCGACAATAATATGGATGGTATCAATTACAAAACAAATCTCTTGAATCTTGGACTGTTTTACGTTTAGTCTTCAAATATCGTTAAAAAATTTTCATTTTTTAAACGGAACCAGTGCTTAATATAAAAATTTATCAATGTTCAGAAATGAACACTACAATTTATGCTGTAAATCTATTATCAAATCAATTATTTAAATATTTATGTGGTTCACTGTTAGATTTTTCGTATAAAGATATTACATCTAATATATAAAAATGAATGTTTGCACACCGGTCATCCAATTGCAATAAAACTTTAACAATTGTTTTGCTTGCACTTCCGGGAAGGTTATAGGCATAGTAAAATTAACTTACAGTAGGTCTTAAATATAAAAATCAATGTATGTATGTATGTCTGCCATACAGTCAATTTTGACAACGCATGCTTGCACTTGCGCGAAGGTTATAGTACAATTAACTTACAGTAAATGGCGCGTGTGTCGCACAATAGGCAATCGGCAGCAAACGTCAAACAGACAGAAAAAGAAAACATGCACTTCAATAAACACAATCAAAAGACTTTTTTTCTTTGAGTGGCGTTGCAACGCTTGTCGGAAACCGGTTAGTTATAAATAAAAAATACTACATATTTTCCGTACTACTTCTACAATTCAGTATTAGGTATATTAAATGTTTGCTTATGTCGGACATTTTCAATCGATGAGGATAGTTTTTATATCAAGATCAAACTTTTATTTGTCTGGATTACATGAGTTCATTCTCATCAATATAGTGGATTGTTTATTATTTCCGTAGGCCAGCGATTTCCAACGTTGGGAGTCATTGAACATTGCAAAGGGAAACGCGAACAGACTAAAATACTTATTTACCCTTTAAAAATATCTGTATGAAATAAAGGATGGGGAGGCGCGAAGATATTTTGTTCATCAAAGGGAGGCGTAGTACCATAAAGGTTGGAAACCACTGCCGTAGACAACATCGACTGCTATATAAAACTGTGGCAGCTTTCCATAAACAGTTTTTGACTTATTTTTTGATGATTCGATGAACGAAAATTGGTCAGCGTGTAAATGGTCATCAACGCTCATGCAAGCTCAATACGTGAATGCTCACGTTGAATTTCATTCAGCTCACATTCGATAAATTCCCATCACACGATATTACATGCGTATCGCACTCGCATTATGGTTCCGAATCACGTACGAATTGTTTTTACTGTGACACCTGTTTACTAATATACGATTGACGTTTCAGAAGTCGCCGCGTCACAATATTCCATTCTCGCCACTCTCATCTAGATAGTGCCACTTGCTGAATGTTCAATTATTTATGAATCGTGTCCTTCTATTTGTCGCTTTAATCGTTAAAATAACGCTTAAATTTAATACTCCTTTTTTATCTAATCATAATAGTTAACCATAGCTCTTCCGTATTTTTTTAAACATTGCGCTTTTTGTCATAGTAGATTCACATCGCAAGTCAAGTCTTATGCTCATTATGTAAAATAAATAATCAACTTAAATATTTACAATAAATACATGTTTTTTTTTTAAAATCTGGTTTCGCTCATTTTTTTCTAGTACAAAATGCTATAATTGTGAAACATTTGGTTTATATCTATTTATCTAGAATAGGCGTGGGGAACCTGCGGCATTTTGGGCCAGTTTTATAATTCTGTAAATTTTTGTAAATTCCTGATATTTTGGATGTCAAAATTCTCGAAAGACCCGAAAAAAAGGTCCCACGCTGGTAGTTTTAAAAAATCCGCAAATTTCTGGGCTTTGGAAATTGGCATGAAATTGTTTCCGGCCAAAGATTCAATTCCTAATCAATGCTTACTGCGGCCTTATGTCGAATCAGAAAAATAAATGCGGCCTTTAGATAAGAAAAAGTTCCCCGCCCTGATCTAGAACTATTTACCAAATTAACGGAAGTTTCATCAATACTTCTACGGTCAAAAAAAAAAAACTCTTACATATACAAGTGGGAATGTGTAAAGAAAATATGGCAACCATCAAGATGGAAAACGTTAAATAATTACTTAACTTTACCTGTTTATCACTTTTAAGGTGTTAACTGTCAATACTTGGTGGAATGGCATTATAATAACAAAAAAAACTTTTCAGTTGACAATGCTCACCATGAGCGAAACCGGTCCTGATCCAATACATTTTATGTGGGAAAAGTACTAAAAAAGTTTTTTTTTTTTTTACCTGCTTATTCTATTCCTCAACATCATGTTCTGCCCGTGTAGTGGCTTAAAATTTATATAAATAATGTGAAGTCGGGAGTCCTTGGCTCTCATAAATAAATTGTCTGACAAAAGCAACGGAACAAAATGAAATACATTATCGGATGATTTATCGGTGACGGGATCTCGCATAATTGCAATGCCATCTAACAACTTGTGCTGTAGTAACTAACTACATGCCTGCCTGGTCACCGGCGACCAGTCCAACTGAATTTTCCCACAGCTTCTAAAGTCAAGTTATTGGGTGGGTACATACAATATTTGTACCTATGATAAACACAGTCACTTCTTTACTTTCAAGCATCCTGATCGCAAACCAACGATGACCGCCTCCACGCGCGGATGGATTTTTTTAATATTCGAATGATTGTTTATGATTGAATTGTTATTTACTTAGTGTAACGCTATTGTTACAAGGCGAAGAAATGACAGAGTATTTAAATTCTACGAATATTAATTTTGTTTATAGTCGATAGCTATTTCGACATATGCCAATATATATGTAAGAACTAACATTTGCTCAGCTTTATATACTGGCTAAGAAAAGATACCCGTATCTCTTCATAGCCAGTATATCGACTGTGAAAAGGAAAAAGGACGTAACCCACAGTTTTTTCAAAACAGCATTTTTTTCGATAGTCAGAATGCATCAAACTTGATAAACGTTCTGTCAAAAGGATGTAAGCTGCAAATGCCGAATTAGTATCTAAATTTAGCTCTTAAGCTTGAAAAAAGATGGGCTTGTGAAAATTGAAACCAAGAAAAAAGACTGTAATAAAGGTTTTTCCTAAAAAAAATCTTCAATTAACGTAATATTATGTCAATTAACCACCATTTTAGAAGTCTTCGTGCACTTCAATGTTGTGTTTATTTCATTATTTGCATATGGCCGAAAATCATCAAAACATTTTTTTTGTGCCTCCTGTAAAATTTTATATTTGTGGGTTACGTCCTTTTTCCTTTGCAAAGTCGATATGTATATAGCTGGGTAACTAAAATGCTTTGGTATTTATTTACTTTATTGTTAATGATTAAAATTATTATTACGTTTATTACAGAAATACCGTATAAGATTGAATAAAATGCCGCCTTATATATTTGTAACTGAGTTATAAGTAAAATTGAAAAAAAATATATAATACGGTATTATCGCGAAAGGGATGCACAAAACGATAAATTAAAATGAAGGCAATAATGACTGACCCGTCACTTAACTTAAATGCAGTAAACATGTATTGCTGTAAATATAATACTGCGTGTCAGTGACGTGGAGGGTGGGAGGATAAGCATAGTTTATTTATGAAAATTAAATCGGGTCAATATGTACGTTTATGTACCATAGGATGTACTCGGCGGAACTGAGAGATACTGGCATGGGAGGAAGCAAAGCTATTGGCGGGAGACAGAGAAACATGGAGGTGCCGCGTGGCGGCCATATGCTCCACATAGGGAGCGAACATGACCAAAGAAGAAGAGAGATATATTTATTTATAATTGTGATTATAGTGATGCTAGTTTTATATGGCTTATCATGAGTCTTAAATAGTCGTTGCCAATTGTGTGCATTGATCAGTTAAAGATAATTCGCTGATATGCGAAACTTGCACATATAAGAATTAATGTTCCACAAATATAGTTTTAATTAGTACAACAGATACGCCACTATCAAATGCTATTAGAGTAAAATACGCATTACAAAATAATATAATATGATAACAATTTAAGACATTTCAATAACTTAGACATATAGAAAAAAGGCTTGATTTAAATAATTTAAAAAAAATCAAGCGAAATTAGCATTTTTTTTGAATTTTTCATAATAAATACGTATCTTTGGCTGCAAACTGTTGTTCATATGCTAGTTCTTATAGCAAATTAACTGAGCACCTTTGCCGTTGGAACTGACCTTGGATAACTAGAAGCTGATTTTCATTGATTTATTTTCAAAATTTACAATTGGAAATCAATTAAATTTAGATCGAAAAGTCAGATCGAAATTACAACCCATTCTGGTAACCTGGTTTACCGGTATATATCCGTAGTGGACACTCATATAAAGGGATGTCGATAATATTTTTTCTTGAAGTGAACTAGTTGTCATTGAGATTAAACATAAATTGAACATAATGAAGTGGTTTTTTTTCCCTATTCAATTGTTAACTTTGATGAATACCTGCGTCATCGGGAATAGACAGGTAGGCGATTTTGCAGCAGCAAGAAGCGACCTGCTACTGCCACAATTGCTACTGGCTGTAAAGCCCTATTATAATTTAATTGGTTGACAGCATAATAGCGCGTATATTGAAGTCTTGTTTATCTCCATTTACAGCGTGTTGAATTGGATGATTTTTTATTTATTATTACAATTCTATGTAGAACAATATCATGTTATCAATATAGTAAACGAAAAGGATATTTCAACATATTTTTTATGAAATATTGTTAAGAGTCATTGACTAATAGTAGATAATATAAATATCACGTAACTTATAAAAAATGGCTAATAATTTTCGCTGTGCCTTCAATACAAAGTCAAAGATAGATTTTAATATAAATGTATGCAATTTCCCATAAAGACATTCGAACTTTTAACAGCTTAACAATATGAAAATTGATTTAAGAAACTAAAGATTTATTTTTTTGTTAAATATTGTATTTGAATTGATGGTGACATTTGAACATTGTTCTTCTTTATTCTCGCAAGTTTCACAGGGAGAAAAAAAATTAAGCTCACATCAATGTGATTTCTTCGTAAAATTATTCCGACGGATTTTATCAAGATACGAAAATTAACAATGATTAATAGTCATTAACAGTGATTCAAGTCGATGACAGTCGCATTGCATTGATTTTAGCAAGTGATTCCACAATGGAAGTAATCGATAAGCCTTCGATCAAATTTGTCTTTACTCAGTACTTAATTTTTGAAATGTTTTTCACATTATCACATCAGACTATTTTTAAACAAATGTCCGACATATGTATGTATATATACATATGTATTTCAATTCGTGTATCGGTAGCAATTAGCAATCTATGAAGCTATGAAGTGATTTTATTGTAACCGTGTGCCACACCATGAACCCTTTTTGTGTGTCTTGTTTAATTTATAAACATAATGTCCAAGTACAACATTATTTGACATCGCTTCTTAGTAATGAGAGCTGCTGAAATTGACTTCGCCTGAGCCGTGAGACATATTGCAGAACCAAATAAACACAGACCGCTTAAAATCCTGAATTTCACTTACTATCATTCTATCAAAGATTAACTCTCAAGTGTGGCCAACATCAAGCTTGAATACTGAGCATATTAGAGGAAGCCTTAAGCAACGTGTCCCTAATAATGTCAAAAACATTCACAATTGTATTACCAAAGCGTGAGACTCTCATAATTGATTCTTATAAACGAGTATTTAATGAGGAATAAGTTTCACACATTATCCTAAATGTCACAATAGCGTCGAGCGGAGTAGGAATGAGGTTTGTATTATTATGTTAAGTGTAAATAAATAAATAAAGTGATCAGCGATCAGACGAAGTTACAGAGGTTGAACTTTTACTGACACCGAATAGAAAGCTCGTTGAACTGTTTACGTTTAAATTAGTCACGATGATGCTAATTACTTCACGTTTCCTTCTAATGCTTATACGTGAGCTTTGAATCAAATTCAATTTTCAACGCGAGATGCCCGAACAACGATAACAGAGAAGCTTTCAGAACTTGCCTCATCGCTATCGACTAATTTAATGTCAATAGAGGATTAAACGCCGATAAGTGAATATTTCTAATCGATGAAATCCTCCCAGCTTTAATACCATTATTTACCGTTTTGATAATTTATTCCGGACAGAAAGAAATACGTGTGAAAACTAGACTACATATTTTTAATTATCAAATACTTTACGTATTTGGTTTACTTTATGTATTGTATATATTGGTTATTTTGATATTTTGTCTATTGTTGGAACGTTCTGTTGATATTGTTTTTACATTGCTTATTTTATTTTTTAATTCTCAGTTTATTTTTCAGAGTTTTTGGCAAACTTTGAACATTGATCTTGTTTTATATAGCTTGTCAATGATTTTTTGTAATTTATACGTTCATTATTTTCAGTTGAAAAGCATCATCGCTTACTAGTTTTTTTAAAATAAAATAAGTAATTAAATATCATACACTCTAATTTTTCAAGATGTTAAGTTTTTAATAGTCACATAAACGAAGGAATAAAACAATGCTTGTGGGATGACAAAACCATTTTTAAAAATACCTAAACAGTTCAACTGATACAAGTAATTTGTTATTTAAACGTTCCATCGAGAGCATTCGTCCCCAAAGTTGGAGAAACAATCTTCCATGCAATCTCTTCTGCGATTTCCTCGTTAGAATTTATTGTTTTAATTGTTTACTAATTAATTGCATTGTCGAGATAGTCTATGTGTAGGAGGCAACAATACAAAACAACACAGCCTCTTTGTGCTTATTTGTCAGTATGTTACGAGAAGTATCGTCATTTGCGACTGCTATCGTCTGGAATGTCTTATACATAGTGAGTAAGTATTTCACCTAATTAAACGAGCATGTCTCTCAGCATCTTTCCAACACAAATTATATATATTATCAACGATATATAATTATCACGATTTTCTTTTCTACGTCACAGACGATAATATTTTTTGATTTTAGTAACATGAGTTTTAATATTTTTATTCCAATATTAATATAATCTGAATATTTGATATTGAAACTCCACCCAGTCGAAAGCCTAATGTAAACCGATATCAAGAGCAGTATTTGTATCCATCAAATTTTGTTTCTAATAATTAAAATTATTCTCATATTTCTAGAAAAAAATCACAAAACTAAAGCTAAATTAGTGATCGCTTCGTGCATTATATATTTCGCAAAAAGCAATCTATTTGGTATTATTCAGTCATCTAGCAGTAATCTCCAAGCGACATCTCGCAGTTTAGCAGTGATAGGCAATAACATACACAGCTAATAGCACGTCATGCTTGCGACCTGCAGTGCATACACAAGTTGTATGCGCATGTGTGTGTACATGTACGGATATAGTATGGGGGGAAGCATATAGAATGTGATCTGTAAAATAATGCATATGGAGTTCCCGTAAACTTCTTATATCTGTAGCGATCACGCCCTTCCGTCTGCAACGATGGTAAGGGAATAGAATTTTTCAAAAACATTAGCGATGAAAGAGACTAGAAGAACCTTGACGCGAGAACGCGTTCTGGTACTTAAAGCTCCATAAATTTGGTATCAAAAAAAAATATATTTTCAATCTTTGAAGAACCTGTGTGGTCGAGTGGTCATCGTCGTTGTCTACCGCTACGGAGGTCACGGGTTCGAATCCCAGTACGGGCAGCTTCATAAATTGATTTTTCAATCGATTTATGAATTTCTGTCCGAAGGCATGGATGTATGTGATGTCTTGAATTTCCCCCTCCCACCCATCCTATCCTATGAACGAGCCTATCGAGAGCGATTAGCTTATCACTAGTCTTGTCGTAGCCCTATCCTTCTATCCCTACTCTTTTTGGAAAAAGAGAGGTTGAGCAACTGAGTAACAAGCAGTAGGAGTCCATATGCTCCACATTGGGAGCGGACATGGTTTAAAAAAAAAGAAAAAAGTCTTATTTAGCTCCTAGAATTAAAAAAATACATTCCCTTTTTTAGATGGATTAATTTAAATAAAAGTAATGACATCTAATGACAATAATATTTTTTTTGCTAGAAAGAGGACTTCTAATTGTATTGCTTTAACATTAAAAAAATTCGACGCTTTGATAATTTTGTCTCTAATATTACATATTCCTTCAACTATATGTAGGTAATACTGCGTTCAAAATATATATACTTTTCTTAACTGCTATGCAATCTTAACAATAACTCAAGAATTATGACTATAAATATTATTCAATTCAATTATCAACTGGCTTTTGATTGACTATGAAATTAGTACAAACATTGTTATATTTATTTAATTATGAAACTATTATAATATGTCGGTGTTCATCTCTCTCGCAATGATTAACCAAAGCGAGTATCCGATTAAAATGTTTCATTTCGATATTTCGCAACGCGCTTTTAAAAAATGATTTTAAGATTTTGGTTTTAAATGTCACCCCGTTTTCTTTTGTCATTAGCGAATGTCGTAAGAGAGGTGCTCCAGTTGGGTGGTTGCATCACGCATTACGAATATGACAACGGCCAACAGGCATTTCATCCAATCAATAACACGACGACCGAGGACTATGCTTATTAAATATGATATAAAGATAATTAATTTATAAATTGCATACCATGATCAGGATCATTCTGTAGCCAAATGTCATTCGGTTATATTATTTGTCGGTAGGTTGAATAGCGCTAGTCCTGTCCTAGCCATATATTTACATCACTTTGAAAAGGATAGGTTAAGCAACTGAGAGAAGAAAAGTTTTCATAAGAAAAATTCTGTAGAAATATGCTCCAGATAGGCAGTAGACATAGCTAAAAAATACGCGTATTTCTTATTATTCCTCTGTTCTCAAGGAAACTGTATTGATTTCACAATGAGTTTACTGAAAGCAATTAGATATGAGAAAACTAGAAATAAATTAAATATTGCAAAGTTATTGAGCGATATCATATTAAAATGATGATTTACCTAACTCGTATTTCTCTATGAAATATTGTAAAAAAAGGTGAAATGAAATTCCCTGATAAATCTTTTTTCAAGCAGATCTGTTTTATATGTTAATGCGAAGAATTCTAAAAATCTGACATTGGGTCAGTAGCGGTTCGTTACGCAAAAATAAATAAAAATATCACAAAATTCAGCCAGAGCATAAAAAAAATCTATTATCAAAATAAAAGATAAATTCAAAAATAATGATAATTATTACCCACTAAAAAATAATATATGGCAATTAATTGCGTAATTATTTTAATTTATTTAAATAACTCGTCAGGCGACGGTTTTTCTTAGAAGCGAAGTCGACAATTACTTTACTAAAATTTGTAAAATTATAAATTCTTCCTCGATTGATAAACGGCAAATGAATTTAATTTTTTTAATTTAGATTTAAATTTTAAATGAAATGTTTAAAGAAGAGGAAGCCGCAGAGAATTAATATGGTTAAAAATTTCAGGTCGACTTGAATCCATCTAGCCAGTACGTAGAACCGCCACTGAATTGGTAATTAATAAATTTTCGTACTTCTTGTCAACAACTTTTATATGTAGCATGACCGATGCTTATCTTAATTTATATAAGTTGAAAAAGACCAGTAAAAAATTTTTAAGCAAATAATGAATTTTCACCGAAAATTTACAATATCACGCAAAAATTTCGCAGGCGACTTCAAAGTTTGATTTTAAGATTCCAAAGAATTGTTCCCTTGAAAAAAAATAGATTTATGTTTTAACAACACAGATAAAATTTCAAGCAGTTTAATTTACTTTTAATCTGGGGTTGCATGCCACATAATCACCTACTATTATTCTCTTAAATTTAAATGTTCATTATAATTTAAAACAGTGAGATTTTATCAAAATGGTTTATCGAGCCATGCGCACCGGGTTTTACATAGTCAAAAGCATTATTAGTCAATTAATCAAGAATTCTTTCCAATATAACAAGCCATACAGGGGGGGGGGGGGAGAATTGTTCATTGGATCTAAAAAACATATTAAAAATAATACTTTCGATGGATTCGGCGGTAACTTTGTAGAAGTTCAAAAATTGTTAATCATCTAATAGAAAACAAGAATAATTTTAATCAGAATAGTAACGTAGAAATACTTCATCGAGTAAATAAAAAAGGTTTAAAAATTAACAGTTTAGAATTTTTAGAAATAAATAAAAGAATTAACAATAAAGAAATATTATTAAATAATATCTTGAATAAAACAGGTGGTTCGCCACTGTGAAATTTATTTTCCAACGGTTTAACCCGTCCTAATTGATGTAAATGCCATCATCGTTTGTTTGTTTTTCTATCATCCCCTCCTTGCCTCCAATTTTTTTTATTTTTATAATATATAAAACTAGTAAAATTAAAACCACTCGTACTTAAGCAAGCATTTGTGAAAGTAAGTCCGTCTGAGGATGCCTCTGAAAGAGGCGAAACACGTGTCACAGTTTGTAGCACAATAAGTGGAAGTTATTTTTATATTGTATGTTATATTAAAAGTTATTTCAAGTGTAAAGCTACTTATTGCAGTAACTCAGTAGTTTTTACTCATGCCTACTTATGTAATGATTATAAGTGTTTCAGAGAAGTTTGAAATTAAAAATGTATTTTTTATATTCCCTCTTTTAACCTTCTTTATTCTGTTTATTTCTTTAAAGTTTTCTAATCGTCACTTATCCATTAGTTAATTCTGATTGTATCGCCAGGGTCACCGAGCTGTCGAGTGGTTTCAGTGTCCATAGAGTGCTTTCATATTTTCCATGTAGTTTGTCATATTAGGTATTTGTGAGCCGATCATGGCTCAGAAATTTGTCACGACGCGACGCAAACTGGCCGGTGGCGAGCCTCCGGACTAAAAATGAATCAAATCGCGGTCGTCCATTATGCTTTTAAGATAAGTAAGCGACCGCAATCACTCGTGAGGACCAAAATGGTCGCCTTTGTTAAGTAATTAGGTATCTTGCCACACCCATGACGCAATGTCATGAGACACAAACAGGAATAGTTACATATTGCGTATAAAATATGTAGTAAAAAAGAATTTAGCCACATATAATACATATTGCAGAAACAAGACGACGTAATATATACTTCTTATCAGTTATAATGATTTTTAAAATAATTATCACGAATAATAAAACTAAGCGCTATGAATTGTAAATGACGGCATCACATGAAGATTTCTGTTATATATTATATAATGGTGAATTTTTTTCTATCTAATATATAAAAATGAATGTTTGTTTGTTCGTATTTTGTGCGTTGCCACACCGCTCGTCCGATTGCGATAAAACTTTGACAAAGTTTTTGCCTGCACTTCCGAGAAGGTTATAGGCAGTAAAAATAACGTACATTAGGTCTTATATATAAAAATCAATGTTTGTATGTCTACCATACAGTTCATTTTGACAATGCATTCTTGCACTTGCGCGAAAGTTATAGTTCAATTAAATTACAGTAAGTGGCGCGTGTGTTGTACCATAGACAATCAGCAGCAAACGTCAAACAGATAGAAAAAGAAAACATGCACTTCAATAAACACAATTAAAACACAAACACTTACTTTCTTTGCGTGGCATTGCAACGCTTGCCAGGAATCGGCTAGTAAGTTATACAAAACAACAGTGAATGCATTGTAAAGTGAAAAATTACCAAGATTCATGAGTAAAATACAAAAACAAATTCATATTTTTAGGATTTCCCCGATTACATATCGGAATTGAATTTTTATAATGTCAAATAAAATTGAAAGATTTTCTTAAAGTTAAATGTTATTTAAGAATACTATTTAAGTGTGAGGGATTTTGTCATGTTCGTGTCATCGAGCTGAGAATGACACAACGACAAAATTTCTTGTAAAGAATTGGGGGAAGGTAACAAACATTTTTCAAATGCCCATATTTTATTGATTGAATTGTCATTTACTTGGTAGATCTACATTATAATAAGGCAAATTAGTACTGATAAATGCGTACGCTGAAATAGCTATCAACTAGTTATTTTTTACCTTATGCCAACATTTTAATTTACATTTTCTGCTTAGAATATTTGTAGGTAAGTTACAATAAAATATATTTTATATTATTAATGATAATAACATTTCAAAAGACTTTGTTATTATGTTTGTCATTGAACTAATGAACGCTTCTTTCGAATCATGAATAGAACTGAAATATATATGTAGATTTGAAAAGAAAATTACAGCAAATATCAAAGTTCTGCATCCCAAGATGATTTGAAATGCTACATAAATAATCGCATAATAACTTGCGAGTTTTTCTATGCAAAAACGATTCTCTCTCGTTGGGAATTTAATAACCTTGGATAATTCTTAGCTGGTTTTAAATCCACTAACATCTCAATATCACAATGGCGAATGAGGCTAAAAATTATTACAGAATACCTCCTAAAGTGTCTCTAATAACAGCTCATTACAATTTTCCAGTTTACTGCTGACAGTTTAAAATACGTTCACTTACCATAATTATTTCCAATACAGCACAACAACAATGTCTTCACAGTAAGCCACTAAAAATGATTTCTTTTCTAGTGAACATGTGATGTGAAACAGAATTTAGCATGAACCATCCAAATGAAGATCGATACCGATCTCGAAATAATTATGTCAATCAAATTACGTTGTGGTATTGATAGCCTCTCGAATATCAGAGTTACTTTTCGACGGATTCGGCGATAACTTTGTGGAAGTTCATTTTAATATAAAATAACTGAGATTATTCCACGTATTGTGCTACAAACTAAGACACGTGTTTCGCCTCTTTCATATTTATTCTCAGACAATCTTACTTTCACAAATGCTTGTTTAAGTACGAATGATTTTCATTTTACTATTCTAATTATTATAAAAATTTAAAATAAAAAAACGGGAGGCAAGGAGGCGATGATAGAAAAAAACAAACAATAATGGTAATACAAATGTCATTTACGTTAAGAAATAAGATTTTCTGAGGATGTCTCTGAAAGAGACGAAACACGTGTTACTGTTTGTAGCACAATACGTGAAATAATCTAAGTTATTTTTTATCAGAATTGCAATTTACATATTAGTAATGCAAACCCACGTATTTTGTGTATATACTAAATTTTAAAAATAATTAACTTCGGATTAGAAATAAATTAGAATATAAATGTTGGCCAAGCCGTGCATTATAAATATACCAAAACTACCCTCTTTTAGCGAGCATGAATTTTTATATTTAAATTTTGCAGGTACTACAGCCGAGGTGATCAACTTTCCTGACGTCCGTCCATCCCCGTTACGCAACGGTGGGCTGCCAATATTTTAACAAGGGGCTCGCTTAATCTCAGAGATATTCGCAGTATTCGGATATTTATTTTATCAGCATTGTATAATTATACGGGCTCCGTAACATTAGTGCCAGTGGTGTAGAGCTAAATAAAAAATCCCAGTCTTTATTTCGATAGGTCTTTATATTTAGATTTTTTTTTCATAATACAAATAAACCATTTATAAAAAGTACTGATTTGATTTTAGAATATTGCCTTTTCTTAATTTAACAAGGAGCTTGCAAGCCGTAGCCAAATTTAACAAAGGGTTCGCTCGAGCCCCTCCGAGCCCCCTCCAGCCCACCCCTGCCGTTACGTGTTTAATGATTAAATTTAAAAATAAACCCGGCAACTATATAAATACCGTAATTTTAATATTCATTCCTTACCTTATCCTTCTATCACCACCTCTTCGCAAGGAAAGATTAAGCATCTAAATAACTTTAAAAAATATTCTACTCTACTATCTATTTTATTTTAGTATGCTTAAAAATGTTATTGATATTTTAAATATCTATATATTAATAGCCGATAAAATAAGTTTTCACTTTTCACAAATGTGTGCGTACTGATGTCCACTTCGCCCAATGATAGCGCTTTATTTTGAACACCACACTTTTTCGGCCAATTGGAATGGACGTCTTTTTATATTCAAAATTCAAATTTCCTGGCTTAGAACTAAAGCATCGTAATTATATTGAGAGAACTTTATTTGAAAGTTTGCATGGCTACAAAGTTTTTTAAATAATCAAATGTACTGATTCGATTTTTTGAAGCTATAATTATAGGGCTAGGAACTGATTTGACGGTGATTTTGTTCGGTGTCATCTTCTATTTATTAGTAGTCGATAATGTCCGTTTTGATTGCATGATTGTCACTGATTTCCCCTCCTCCTGAAGACGGTCCCCTTCCCCCACCCCTCTGCCCGCTATCGCCATCCGTTCATTTTTCTCTGACGTCTATTAGTCATGACAAAACAATTAATTTTCGTACTGACCAAAAATATTCTGTCAAGCTGGGGATCGAACCCATGTCCCTTTTTCATTCTAATCGTTTGAACAAATATCCATTGTTCCACAAAGCGATTAAATTTAGTGAGGTGGAACGTCTACTTATTTTAAAAATTTCAAACCAATAGAAATATGTTATTTCTTAGTGACCTTACGACATCTGTTAGTGAAAGATTGCACTAAACGAATTTGAATAATTGAAAATAGAATATGTCAAATACTTATGAGATATTTTTCCTTTTCTACGAAATATATTTGTTTGGATACTTGAAACATTAGCAGGGCTGTCGATATATGGTCCCAGAGTCATCATTTTTTTCGAAATATATTTGTTAGCAAACTTGAACATTATTCCAAATATAAAATAATTTACGCAATTTCTGCTCCTACGAAAAATGGTTGTTAGCAAACTTGAACATTATTCCAAATATTAAATAATTTACGAAATTTCTGCTACTACGAAAAATGGTTGTCAGCAAACTTAAACATTATTTCAAAAATAAAATATTTCACGAAATTTCTGCTACTACAAAAAATGGTTGTTAGCAAACTTGAACATTATACCAAAAATTAAATATAAACGAAATTTCGGCTACTACGAAAAATGGTTGTTAGCAAACTTGAACATTATTCTAAATATTAAATAATTTACGAAATTTCTGCTCCTACGAAAAATGGTTGTAAGCAAACTTGAACATTATTCCAAATATTAAATAATTTACGAAATTTCTGCTCCTAAGAAAAATGGTTGTTAGCAAACTTAAACATTATTTCAAAAATAAAATATTTTACGAAATTTCTGCTACTACGAAAAATGGTTGTTAGCAAACTTAAACATTATTTCAAAAATAAAATATTTTACGAAATTTCTGCCACTACGAAAAATGGTTGTTAGCAAACTTAAACATTATTCCAAAAATTAAATATAAACGAAATTTCGGCTACTACAAAAATGGTTGTTAGCAAACTTGAACATTATTCCAAAAATTAAATATAAACGAAATTTCGGCTACTACAAAAAATGGTTGTTAGTAAACTTGAACATTATTCTAAATATTACATAATTTACGAAATTTCTGCACCACGAAAAATGGTTGTTAGCAAACTTGAACATTATTCCAAAAATTAAATAATTTACGAAATTTCTGCTACAACGAAAAATGGTTGTTAGCATACTTGAACATTAATCTAAATATTCATTAATTTACGAAATTTCTGCTACTACGAAAAATGGTTGTTAGCAAACTTTAACATTATTCCAAAAATTAAATAATTTACGACATTTCGGCTACAACGAAAAATGGTTGTTAGCAAACTTAAACATTATTCTAAAAATTAAATAATTTACGAAATTTCTGCTAACTATAAAAATAAAATAAATAAAAATAAAAATAAAATAAAATAAAATAAAATAAAATAAAATTAAATTAAATTAAATAAAATACCATAAAATAAAATAAAATTAAATACTTTGCAACAAAAATCTCACGTTGCTGGGCAACGGGCTTACAGCTAGTCTTGCTAAATTATGATTCGATGTTATTGATAAAACATTTTATGAAAATTACTTTAACTTTAAAGTTACCATTATTTATAATTTTCTATATTTTCTTGAATTTTACCGTAAGTACCCCATGACCTGCAAATAAAATTGTTTCTTTGATTGATAACAGAAACAAGATAAATGCGTCAGCCTTGCTAATGTTATATTCAGCTTAGTGAAGCATACTGGTATACAGCATACAGGTTACAATGTACGTACCGCTTACGAGGAATAGAAGAGGAAAATGAAACTCTATCATTTATTTATTGTTGGCCGGTGTTGGTACCGACACCTAACTTTTCCTTTCGCGCTTTATTTTAACAACTCGCCCCCGGCGATTGCGATTCTCAACACAGAGAACAATATACAGATAAACACTAACATCTCAAAACTTCGGTTAATATAGTGTTGTTTCATATTATAATAAATGTATTTTAAGGGATTTCTATGAACCGTGTAAAGGTACTTTCATTGAAATCTTTACGAATGTGGATAACGAGATAGCACATTTTATAATATCTTATAGTTCATGAAAAATGTTGAAGTATTTGGACTATTTATATAACATGGAAAATCAATCAATTTATTATTTAGGCATGTAAATATATATAGACTTTTTTGCAATTTTTGCGTTTTCCTTAGTACATGTGTTTTTTGACAAGAATTTTAATTAAAAAACCAAATTTTTGTACTTAGTCCACATTCAATATTAAAAATCAAAATCGGTCGAGATAAAATATCGACTGTGGAAAGGAAAAAGGACGTAACCGACAGTTTTTACAACACAGCTTTTTTTCGATAATGGCAATGTATACAACTTGATACACGATCTATCAGAAGAATTAAGCTGAAAATGCCGAATTAGTATCTAAATTTAGCTTTTAAATTTGAAATAGATGGCCTTGTAAAAAATTGAAACCAAGAAAAAAGACTGAAATGAAGTTTTTTTAGACCATTTCTTTAATTTATATTAGATTACGTCAATTAAACACCAGTTTAGAAGTCTCCGTGTACTTCAAGGGTGTATATCATTCATAATTTGCATATGGCTCAAAATCATCAAAACATTTTTTGCGCCTCCTGTAAAATTTGATATGTGTGGGTTACGTCTTTTTTCCTTTCCACAGTTGATATGTAATACATAATGTGTAATTAGTACAGAAAGTGCTTTAATTTTTAGTATAATATAATGCATTTCCACCAAGCATTGACAATGAACACCTTAAAAGTGTAGAATTTTAGTTTAAATAGAATCGTGTGGTTTGCCTGACGATAAAACATGGAGCTGGGAATGCGTCAGCTTGAAGAGATCTAAGTTGACTGAAACATTTTTTTTATTTGCGCTCACTTAATACTAACTGCTATCATCATTTAATATTTGTCATTCTGCGTTCGGATTTAAATTACTTTGGACACTTTTTGTCTTACTGCACATTGCCACGTGTTTTCGCAAAACTACTGTATTAACATATATGTATATACCTTTATCTCACTGCGGAAAGTCTGGGAAAACGGTTGAACACGGTTGGTTTTAAGATTGCTGCTTTACGGTTGTGAGTCATGTCACATTATGAAAGTACAAAGAAACCGTAATATGTGCTTTGAAAATAGATGCCTGAGGCGAATACTAGGACTGCAATTGTTCGACTCTGTCAAAAAAGAGAACGGACTAAGCAACCCTTTATTACGTCCAACGTGAAGAAGTGACAGTGGAACTGGCTTTCACACTGCTTACGCTGTGGAAATATCAAGAAAACCTGAATTCTGTCTGTCTGTATCACTAACTGGATGGATCCCGCCGTCGTAGATGGCCACTAATGATCATCCGTAGTAGGGCTTATCGGTTTTCAAAAACCGGTATTTTGGCTAAATTTGTGACATTCGAAAACAGGTTTTTCAACTTCGTAGCTGGTTGTACCGAATTTTCCGTAAACGCGTCTATGAACAAAAGGACAGAAAATTTGGATCTTTTATTTGATGGCTTAAAGACCATATGCCCCACATATGCATCCACATCCAGCGAAAGGGTATTTACGAAATCAGAAAATTTTGTTACAAAACGATCAATGGACGCTTTGTGTTTTCTTAAATCATATTTTCTGAGGAGTAACACCAAATATTTTTTTGTTTTGTATTATTATGTATTTAAATAAACAACATTAAAAAAATGTACCTTTTCTCGCTATTTAAATTGATTATCCATTATTTGTAATATTTCGAAAACCGGATAAAACCGGTTTTCGAACAATATTTTCAAATTTTTTTCAAAAGTCAGTTTTTGTATAAGCCCTAATCCGTAGGATGTACTCGGTGAAGTTACGGAACGCTGAGATGACATGGGAGAAAGCAAGAAGACTGGTAGGGACAGAGAATCTTGAAAGAACCATGTAGTGTCCATATATACTCCGGATAAAGAGCGGATACGGCATAAAAAAAACTGTATTCAGACCACCGAAGAGTTTTAGACTGACATTGTACTCCAACTGTCATGGAACCACATTAAGACGTCAACAAAAGATTTACTTGTTCAATATCCGATATACTTAATTGATACATTATTGTATTCTAAATGCGTAGTATGAAAAGAAATACCGGTATTTGGAACGTCCTGCGAATCGATCTGAATACAGCGACAAGTTATGCGACTGGTGCCTGCGACACAACATTTGTCTGTCAAAACTCTCCAATAATTGATATGTTGTCAAAATGGCGAGACAATCTCGTTCCCGTGTCATCTTGTCGCCTCACCGATATTTTACGCAATTACGCGTAATAGTTATTAACCAGGCGGTAAACAATGTACGTTGCGTCGAGAACAAAAGCGGGCAAACTCCATTTCGAAATGACATGACGCGCAGCAACTTTTCGCAACACTTAATAAGGGTTCATTATGATTCATTACAGCCGCGCCGCGGTCATCTGAGAGTCGATAAATAAATATTATTCCCTCCCATTATATTGTTGTGATCATGTTCGGAGGTGAGACATATGTGTGCTGCATTATCGAGATTGCGGATTCTTTAATTTACGAGCGGACTATCTTTGCTTTTCGATTATTTCCACACAGATTGCTATCGGATGAAATAAATAAGTCGACTTTTTGCGCTCTCCATTCTACGCATTGTAACCAATCGAGCAGTGATGTCACACCTTTCCCGCGAACACAGATAATGATATTCAATATTTTTTTGGTGTAATGAAAACAGAATACATAAATAAATTGAATGCTTCTTTGGTTAAATGACTACTGAATCAATCATTATAAATTTCTAATTATTGAATATTTTGGATTGTGTAAACACCAATCAAATAATTCCTATAGTTCTTATAACATTTTACTA
Source organism: Himalopsyche tibetana (assembly GCA_030503985.1). Lineage (NCBI taxonomy): Eukaryota > Metazoa > Arthropoda > Insecta > Trichoptera > Rhyacophilidae > Himalopsyche > Himalopsyche tibetana. The sequence continues at coordinate 33,131,620 of JAPJYX010000012.1, read as the reverse complement.
CAGTAATTCAATGGCAGAACGAAGTAATACGGTTAAATTTCTTTGTTCTCCTATTTAACAATTTGCTGTCGTGATCCTTAAATAAAATGTAAAAAATGAGAAAATATAAATGTACATATTTACAAATATGAAAACACATAATCGCTTCGTATATTTGGCGTAATAGCAAAATGCCAGATCTTTTTCAATTACAAATTAATTTTAGCATTTTGAGTCATACAAGGTAAAATCAATCCAATCATCCAATTTTAAAAATCAATTTCAACTGATTGACTATCCGATAACCGTTAACTTTTGAATACTTAAAAGAGCTGTTACCACCAGACTAGTGTCTTTTCAGCGTAAAAAAATAATAATATATGAAACACCTCAATGTTTTTTTTTTGAGCATATCAACTCGGTATAACTCCATTGTAACACGGTAAACAATATTAGAGTAATGTTTTGTGACGAAGGCGTCGAGCCGAAAAAAGTATGAATTTTATAACATTTTTCTTGTCGAGCCTAAAATTTTGATGGTGTTTATTAAATGTAGACCAAACAGTAAAATGTTAAAAAAATATTTTTCTGAAAGAAGCATTTTTCTGGTTCACCATTTCTGGATTGCATAAGTTTTATTAATTATGTTTTTTATTTCGCAAAAGACAAAATGACTTATTGACAGTTAAGAAATAATATGTAGCATATATGAAAAATGCCATCGCGAATCTATTTTTTTTTAAATATATCAAATAAAATACCGGACGTAAATCAATATCGAGCTCTTTATTGACTATACATTTTATTATATTTATCGTGTTAATCTCTACCATTTTCTCTTTTATTTTTTTTTGCACAATAAAAGTTTTACCATCAAAATATATATATATTTTTAGAAAAAATTTGCTCCCTTCGATCAAATATCAAATGATAGTGTTTAATAAAATTCTGAGAATTCAAAAATTGTGTGCGCTTTGTAAAAAGGAAACCTGGAAAGTTGAGTGTTAAAATTTTGAGACGGTAAAGTTAAATGCATATTCACGCAGTCAACCTTTTAACCTGAACAGTGCTCAGGGCATTCAGTTGCACTGTTCCGATGCCTCTCCTGTAATAGAACTTAACTATTTAGAAGTATAGTACATTCAAGTTCTTATACCACTATGTACTATTCAGCTGCATAAATACATGGCAGCAAAGACACCAAGCGAGAGGGGTCATAGGTTAAAATACCAAATCACCACTCTAACGTCAAGTGATGAGTTTCAAGCCCCTCGTATTATGTTGCAATTTTATCAAAATACATCATTTTATTTAAAGAAGAGAGTTGAAAAATGTTGAAATATAAATGCAAATTTTTATGATACAACTTTTTCCAAATGAAGTTCCGCGAAGAAAATGGAATAATTTAAATATTATTACATTAAGTTTAAAGCAAGGCTGTGGAGTCGTGTAAAAAAAAAACGACTACGACTACAGCTTAAAAATAAAAAAACAACTTCGTCTCCGAAGAAATTTTTCAATAATTTAATTTTAACCTAATATATATACATATGTATTCCGTCAGATCATTTTTAGTCAGCTAAACATGCAATGTTAACACTATGGACTAATGTGGTTTGAATACACATCATTAAATATATATATTTTAAATGTTTCGCGCCGCTCATTTTTCATGACTCCGACTCCACATCCCTGGTTTAAAGTGTTGCTAAAATTTGAATCGTTCAAATTATGCGCATTCACACAAGTATATTCAGTAAAGTGTTGCTGTTTAGATCACTTCTAGAACTGTGTAAGAGCTACTTCTGTCTATAAAGTATTGAAGGAAATTCGATTTTATGTATTTTTTTACAAACTCACACCACTGCTGAGTGCCTAAGCTATTTCAATTATTTCTTTTAATGTTTAACTGTCAATTCTCGGTGAAAAGACATCATTTAAAAAATAAATACACACGATATTTTTTGCAATACCTTTACATTTTTTAAAAAATATTTAGGTGGTTTCACTAATCACGAACTTGATCAACTTTGATGATGCTGTTAATGTGTGAATCATATATCCTGATCATTATTCGAAATTTGAAATTAGAGCGTAAGCAATATATTCTTTTTCAAACTATGTCAAAACGAGTCCGATGAATATACTCAGTTGAAGTTTGACGAATGGTGATATTTACAGTGGTGGTACAATAATACATTTTGATAAATTTCACCAACATGGCACCATCTAAAAGATTCCCTCGATTGATTATAATTTAAAAAACGTTAAAATGAAATGCACGCTTCGCGAAAGTATTCAAATGCGGCCATAGAGTAATATGTTACTTTATTTTTTTTAACCATGCCCGCTCCCGATGTGGAGCATATGGACTACTAATGAAGTTTATCTTAACAGAATTGTTTCTACGAGAACTGCTTGTTACTCAGTTGCTCAACCTCTCTCTTTCCAAAGAGAATATTGATAAAAAGACAAGGATAGGACAGGACTAGTGATTAACTAATCGCTCTCGATACGCCCCGTTCATAGGATAGGATTGGTGGGAGGGAGGAATTCAAGACATCTTTATCACAACGAGACATCACGTACATCCATGTCTTCGAACAGAAATTCATAAATCAATTTATAAAACTGTCCGTACTGTGATTCGAACCCGTGACTTACGTAACCGAAGCCAACGACGTTGACCACTCGACCACATAGGTGGCATTAAGTGTATTTAGTCGATTCAAAAATAAAAATGTCAATTATCTGACTAGGTTTTCGTAGAAAGTTATTTACATAACAAGTGGAATGACAAAGTGTGATCTATATTTGCATACAAATGCTTTGTTCCTGTCGACTTCAGTAAATAAGTATTCAAAAGAATATGAATTTTCTTCCAGTTTTTTTTTTACCATCGATATTAGTAATCATGATATAAGATGTATGGTAAATGTGGTTATTATTTTTAGAACAATTCACAGTTTGTTTAATTGTGTTTTTTAGTTCTTACTCTCTTAATTGCTTTAGTTTATTATCAGGATAATTCAGATGAATAAAATACAATATTTATGACATATTTGAAACAATCTTTTATAGGAGAAGATATTAAATAGAATTTTCAATTTTTTGTCTTTTTTAAATAATTATTTTATTCGAAAATCTAATTCTAATTTTGTTATAGTTTCTGATCGGGCAGAATTTATCATGCTCCAAATACGAGATAAAAATGTTGAAAGGTCAATTCGATAATTTCTTGTTGTTTCAGACTTAACACCAAGCGCTAAGCTTCGGTTCACGAACCAAAAACCTTTTTACTGCACACTGTTATTTTTTTTTGTTGCGGTTTTGTGTAGGGTTGGCAATGTGAAATATTCCAATCTAGATAGTTGTGATTAAAATAAAACATACTTCACATAAAAACCAATTATTAAAATACATATTCACTATATATCAAAACATGTTTTTTTTTTACATATTTGTACTTATAAGTTTTGCTTAATCTTTCTAAAGGGGTCAAACCAACAAATAACACTAACTAGTTGGTAGTGTAAGTCGTAACACTCCTAACTGTTGATAGCTCAGAACTTCGATGACTGGTCTGATTGATGCAGGACAGAGAGTGGTGGATGGTATTCTTAGATCAGACTTAGATGTACCAGGTCTGCAATAATTATTACAATGGTTAATGGCTATGTAAAATCTTACGGAAAATTATCATTTTGAGAAAACATTGAGCTCTGATTGGTGGAAGAGTTTATGGATTTGTAAAATTGAGTAATTATCATAACGCGCTGCTTTCCCCCCCAAAAAAACAAATAAAAATCAGGCAATCTTGAGAATTTTATAAAAGATAAAGAGAAATCTTAAATTATATTTTTTTAATATGCTATTTTTATATGAATCCTGATGCGGTAAAAAGTGAATATAGGTCCAGCGAATTTTGTTAAAAAATTGATCATCATAGCTTTACATAACATCATTACCTAAGCTGATTTTTGTCTAGAGTCTAGATCAGGGGTAGGAAACCAAGGCCACATCCATTTATCTGATTCAACACAAGGCCGCAGTAAAGAAAACGTTGACCCCCTCCCGCATTTTTTTCTTCGACTGTCGAAGATATAATGGATTGATTACGCTCTTTTTTAATTTTTTGATCAAAGTGAATGTTTCGATCGATTTGGTCACACCAGAGAACCCAAAAGACCGCAGGTTCCCCTCCACTGGCCTAGACGGAAAGAAAGGTCAAAAATTCTCTAAGAATTTATCAAATATGATTAGAAAAAATCAAAATATCAGCCGCATTTTGAATAATTAGCTTTACAGTTTTTTTTTTCTGTAAGTAAATCGGTCTAAGAAGTTTTTAATTATGCATAATATTCTAAAATTAAAATATGTAGTTTTCTTAGATATTTTTTTCTCTCTTATTTATTGTTGCTAAATTTGATTGATACGTGTTGACCCTATATAGTGGTAAATGCGTGACCTGTCCGTGTTATATTATTATACTGAAACTTTTTATAGCTAGTCATCTGTTGGTAGAATCGAATAGGTATTATAGTAGTCAGTTGGTGGTTCGACATCATCAACTCCGTTGGGATGTCAGACCCGTCACGAAGCGGGAACTCGTCCAACCACTTTGTCACTTTTAAAAAGCTCCAAGCCGAGATTACCGACCACTGTAAACATGTCACAAATGAAAACAACACTAATAATTATTATTCGGTTGCGTTGCTTCACTCTACATTTGTCTGTCGAGGTGTCTCGTTTTTTTCTCACAAGGCTTTCATCAAAGCTATAACTTAATTATTAAGTAGTTTGTGACATTAAATGAGACTAGCTGTAAGCCCGTTGCCCAGCAACGTGAGATTTTTGTTGCAAAGTATTTAATTTAATTTTATTTTATGGTATTTTATTTTATTTTATTTTATTTTATTTTTTGGAATAATGTCAAGTTTGCTAACAACCATTTTTCGTAGGAGCAGAAATTTCGTAAATTATTTAATATTTGGAATAATGTTCAAGTTTGCTAACAACGATTTTTCGTAGGAGCAGAAATTTCGTAAATTATTTAATATTAAGAATAATGTTCAAGTTTGCTAACAACCATTTTTTGTAGTAGCCGAAATTTCGTTTATATTTAATTTTTGGAATAATGTTCAAGTTTGCTAACAACCATTTTTCGTAGAAGTAGAAATTTCGTAAAATATTTAATATTTGAAATAATGTTTAAGTTTGCTAACAATCATTTTTCGTAGTAGCCGAAATTTCGTAAACTATTTAATTTTTGGAATAATGTTTAAGTTTGCTAACAACCATTTTTCGTAGGAGCAGAAATTTCGTAATTTTTTTTAATATTTGGAATAATGTTCAAGTTTGCTTACAACCATTTTTCGTAGGAGCAGAAATTGCGTAAATTATTACATTTTGGAATAACTTTTAAGTTTGCTAACAACCATTTTTCGTAGTAGCAGAAATTTCGTAAATTATTTAATATTTGGAATAACGTTTAAGTTTGCTAACAACCATTTTTCGTAGTAGCCGAAATTTCGTAAATTATTTAATTTTTGGAATAATGTTCAAGTTTGCTAACAACCATTTTTCGTAGGAGCAGAAATTTCGTAAATTATTTAATATTTAGAATAATGTTCAAGTTTGCTAACAACCATTTTTCGTAGGAGCAGAAATTGCGTAAATTATTCAATATTTGGAATAATGTTCAAGTTTGCTAACAACCATTTTTCGTAGGAGCAGAAATTTCGTAAATTATTTAATATTTGGAATAATGTTCAAGTTTGCTAACAACCATTTTTCGTAGGAGCAGAAATTTCGTAAATTATTTAATATTTGGAATAATGTTCATGTTTGCTAACAACCATTTTTCGTAGGAGCAGAAGTTTCGTAAATTATTTAATATTTGGAATAATGTTCATGTTTGCTAACAACCATTTATTGTAGTATATATATTTTATAAAAGCGAGTGATTATTTAATAATTCAAATGTTTCAAGTATGGAAACAAATGTATTTTGTAAATTTAAGGTTTCAAGTGTGCAAACAAATATATTTCGAAAAAAATGAAGACTCTGGGACCATATATCGACAGCCCTGCTAATGTTTCAAGTATCCAAACAAATATATTTCGTAGAAAAAGAAAAATATCTCATAAGTATTTGACATATTCTATTTTTCAATTATTCAAACTCGTTTAGTGCAATGCTTCACCGACAGATGTCATTGTAATTTTTGAAATAAATAGACGTTCCACCTCACTAATTTTAATCGCTTTGTGGAACAATGGATATTTGTTCAAACGATTAGAATGAAAAAGGGACATGAGTTCGATCCTCGGCTTGACAGAATATTTTTGGTCAGTACGAAAATTAATTGTTTTGTCATGACTTCAAATATTCACTAATAGACGTCAGAGAAAAATGAACGGATGGCGATAGCGGGCAAGAGTGGTGGGGGGAAGGGGACCGTCTTCAGGGGGAGGGGGAGGGGAAATCAGTGACAATCATGCAATCCTCCTAGCCCTATAATTATAGCTTCAAAAAATCGAATCAGTACATTTGATTATTTAAAAAACTTTGTAGCCATGCAAACTTTCAAATAAAGTTCTCTCAATATAATTACGATGCTTTAGTTCTAAGCCAGGAAATTTGAATTTTGAATATAAAAAGACGTCCATTCCAATTGGCCGAAAAAGTGTGGTGTTCAAAATAAAGCGCTATCATTGGGCGAAGTGGACATCAGTACGCACACATTTGTGAAAAGTGAAAACTTATTTTATCGGCTATTAATATATAGATAGGTATGTATTTCGACATTTTTACTGCCGACAATGGTAACGCACGAAAGTTTACGTTACGTTCTGCTTAAATCCTCTAAGACAGGGGTGGAGAATCTTTTCTTGTCTAAAGGCCGCATTCATTTGTATGATTCAACATAAGGCCGCAGTAAACATTGACTAGGGAATCTTTGGCCGGAAACAATTTCATGCCAATTCGTAAGGCCCAGAAATTTGCGGATTTCCCAAAAGTACCAAGGGACATTGTTTTTTTAGGCTTTCCAAGGATTGAGACATCCAAAATCTCAATAATTTACGGATTTTCCCAAATTAACAGCTTTTTTTAGCACTTTCAAAAATTTTCAAATCCAAAATCTTAGGAATTTACTAATTGACAAAAATTTGCAGAATTGGCCGATCAGGTCAAAAGGCCGCAGGTTCCCCACGACTGATCTAAGATCTAAGCGTTATATCATTTATCTATTTATTTTTATTTATGTGTAGACTTTTATATGTTTGAATCTGTTCTTACCAGCCCTGTCTGGTCCTGAATATAGGAAATCGTTTCTTTATCATCGCTCACCTTCATATGTTGACCTTTTTAGACAAGCAATTTAGCAATTGAGCTAATGAGGTACATATGCTGCTGAAACGTCCAATAAGTAGTCAATATATATATTTTTTCATCTTTATTTTTTCTCTGTAAGAATTGATATGGATTTTAAAATTCTTTTTCAGAATCCTTATGGCTGTCGACTTCGTAAAAGTATACATACTTAAATGCACTACTTGGAAGCAGTTAAATCAGCATTAAGTTTTTAATTTTCGAAATTATAATATGTTGGAAATTATCATTAGTTACCAATTTAGCTTTATTGCGCTTTGGTGATCTTTATAATGACACGTAAGAGGTGTTTAAGGATTTTAATTTGTGTGAGCTAAGAATCATTTATTCATGGTTTGTACTGTAATTTGTAAATTCTTTTCAGTGCCAATTGTTAATTACACCTTTTTATTTCAATTAATAACACTGTTTAATTATATTTCTTATCAATTGATAATACTCGCCATGAGCGAAACCGGATCTTATCTTGGTAAATAAAAGTAGAAATAAATACAAAGGAATATTGTGTTTTTCTTAATTATATCAGTAATGGTCTGTCACTATGGATACGAATGTTACAAAAATTTTCTATCTGGAATAAGACATAAATCGATTTCTTAGTTTTCAAAATTTAGATTCCTAAGTATTATTTTGTAGACATTTTTTTTATCTATCAATTTTAAATACGGCATCAAATCACTGAAAATAAATAACACGTGAAACCGAAACCAACTCAAATGCGCCGTTACCAGAGAATGCAAAAAAATATTTGGATAGACACGATTCGTAATAAAGATGTCCAAAAACGGATCAGCAAATAGGTAAAAGTAGAGATCTTTATCATAAAGAGAAAGCAAAAATATTCCGTGTCGTAAGAGGGAATAAATTCAATACGATATTTATAAAAAGTTATACACAGTGTACATATATATATGTACACTGATGTTGATATTTTAATGAGAAACCAATCGACAAACACCTTCAAATATCGGCCGTTTGATCAATGAAACTTATTGATTTCTATGTAAGTAATAACATCATTAATATTGGAATCCGAATAATTCTATCCGCATTGCAAAAGCTTTTATTAAGAATTGAAGTGAGTCGTGAGAAGTGCAACTCGGGGAATCGCTTTGAGACGTGAGTTCGTCACTCAGGTGTACGATTCAATTACTGAGCTTCGCTTACCTCAGGTGAGCTGAGTAGTGACTGTATTCTAGCCAACCCCGCACGACCCGCGCCAGATCATTATGCGAATTTATACAGTAATCGATCATGCCGACTATTACTTACCTTAAGTTAGATTCTAGAGAAGACCACTCACCGTATCGTTAAAGTATAGAGATTTATTGTGGTCAGAGCTCTGTATCTATCTACATTCTGTAGTATAAAGGTTTATTGTAGTCTCAATACAACAACGACAGTGACTGAATACTGTTGCTACTTGGTGTATAATTAAATAGTGCATAATAGTTCATTCAATAAAACCCATTCGTTGATATGTCAGTGTGCGAAATTTCATTTTACAATCCTTATTTCAACAACTTATTAGCTAGGAATAACTCATGCCAACATGAACGAAATGTGAAAACGATGGTGGCTGTCAGTTATTCCTTATCTTTATTCTTTTATAGTGTTTTAAATAATATTAATATGGTGTGTAGTTCAGTACTAGAGTGGACATTACGGATGACAATCTGCGTGACGAACTCGCGATTCGATTAGAGATAACTAGAGCAAGCTTTAATTAACATACATGCAAAAGTGGTGTACTCGATAAAAACCAAATGCTTCTTGTTCAAAATTGACAGTAATAACTTTCGGTTGTCAGTCATGGCACTTAACGAAAGCACAGATAACCGTATAGTGTACTAATAAAAACAATAATCCTTTGTACTTCATTCCACTTTATTTAATATGTCAGGACCGGTTTCGCTCATTGCGAGCATTGTCAACTGATACTGTATAGTGTACTTTGGAAACAGATGCATGCGGTGAAAATTGGAACACGGTGGTTTCTCTGAGACAAGAGAGTGGGCTAACCAGCCCTTTTTAACGCCCAAAAATAAAATGGACCTGGCTTAAAAATATTGTGTTGAAAAAGCTTAAATCCAGTCTGTCTATTTTAAAGACAGGAAGGATCCCGTCACCGCGGAAGGCCAAAAAGTGTGGCGGAGGGCAGCTTATCGGTAAGGGCTCCGCTCAGCGATCAGAAAATCTAGGATAACGCAAATGAGATTTTATGAATGTGAAGTATTTTGTCGAATAATTGACTGACTGAATTGAATTGAAAAACTGGCGCAATTTTCATCGTTCGTACTAAAAAAAATTGTTTACACAAAACAAATTTCGAGTTCTCATTAGAACTATTGAGTCACTAAGAGCACTACGAACGACTATGATTACGCAAAAATCCATCATTGTAATACCTTTCTACTTATATTTGCGTTGCTGCGAGTTACGAGTGTTGTCCTTAAAATTTTCTTTCGAGTCATCTGGTGCAATGTCAATTACAGTACATATATATATAATGTCGAACGTTTCTTTATTTAAGTGGTATCGATTTTGTATAATCAGAAATACTTTCTATTGTCTACTAAATAATACATAATTTACCATGTTAGATACTTATTAAAATAGTTATCTATTTTCTTGTGTCATTTTAGTTTATTTAGTGAAAGCCATCTGAGAGACTCAAAAGACAATCGGCCCACCCACATTTTTTGCTTTGCACATTTTAATTCTCCGATGTTAAAATTCTCTAATGACCATTTCATGCGTGAAAAAATAAACTGTATTTTTTTACTAACATCACGTATTATACAATCCCATGTGCCGAAATGGTGTTTTTTTGTTGTTTGATAAATTACCTTCGTGCATTTGGTCATTTTTGTACAATTATTGATTGACAAGCTTGACAGATCTCTCAAAACATTTTCAATTAAAAACAGTGAACACTAAAACTCTTCAATATATATAGTTTTTTTAAGGTAGAAAAATTCTACTGTTTGATTGGATTTCATAAAACATGCTTAATAAAAACTGAATTTACTCAAAACTCTGATTTAAGGCTTGGACCGTTAATCCTTTGAATCCCTCAATTCATCAAATGGGAAAGTAAAAATCTGGATAATTTATAGAAAATAAAAACTATAACCGAAATTATTTTCAGAACGGTTGTTAAATACCTAATAGTAAGCAAAATGCCGTAAATATGGTCACTAGTATTGTATCTGCCTTAAATTGTTGGGTAGATAGAGATGAATTAACAGATTACTTGTAGCTAAACGACACATGCAGTGTTGCTGAGACGTTTGATGTAGTACATATAAGTAAGTATTGCAGATGCAGTAATAGCGTATACGAGGATTGTGGGTGCGGGCCGGCTTGCTGAACACTGTCTGCACCATAGCTTGTCGTCAGCCAAATAGCCTCTTAGAAGAGATACACGTCGTATCTAACTACTACGTTAATTCTCAGTTGTTACCAATGGACAGTGTCGGATCAGGGAAAATAAACACTTTCTCTTTTTTGCATCATTTGATCATACTTTATATACATATATATATATATATATATATTTATATATATATATATATAACCGTATCCTCTTCCTGCTCGATGCATATTTCCACCGACGGTACCTTCGAAATATGTTGTCCTACGACAGTCTCCTTGCTTCTTCCCAGCTCCTTTTAGCCCCCCGTAGTAGCAGTAGCAAGCAGCAATAATTGACATTTTATTTTAAAAATAAAACTTTATTTTGTACTAGTTCTACATTTACTTACTAAGATCAGGACCGGCTTAGCTCATCTCGAGCATTGTCAATTTTTAATCAAAATAATAATACTGGGTTGTTTATACAAAACAAGTAAGACAAATAAATTTTATATTTCGACTGAAGGTGCTTGGTGGAATTTCAATATTAAATTTGAATCGTTCAAATTATGTACATTCTCACAAATTTTGCCACTAACGACCCGGGATTCGCCTTTCGGCATCTTTAGGCATTCAAATCCGTTAGTGACAAAATTTGTGAGAATGTACATAATTTGAACGATTCAAATTTAAGACAAATAAAAGTGTAGCAAACATTGATAATATAAGTATGAAAAGAATTTATAGATAATGATACTGAATGTGTGTAATATATATTTTTATCAATAAAAAATGATAAATTTGTACATCGCTTCACATTGAAAAAAACGCTACCCTTTTTAATATTATAACAATGGTTTTGATCATATTATACTCTTTACCTTATTTCGTGCTTTTCTCTTCCAAAATTATTAGAATTGTAATTTTTCGGTAATAAGACAATACAGCTGAGTGAAAAGTTATTTCGCGGCGTGGCTACTTTTTACTTTCGTCACTGCTTCATAAAAATAAAATATTTACAATTTGCGAGCCTTGACTGAATATAAAACTTTACGGTAATTGAAGTATCAAAGATACAATATAGCTTGCCAAAGAAACCAGCATATTTCAATAAATATTATTAAAAATGAAACAAGTTTATTTTTACTAATTCTAAGCGTATCATTTATTCATATTATAATACTATACGGCTTAACAATATTGCTTCGGATGTCGACATGTTCCACGTTGACATGGGTGAGTTCCGACAAATGCTATTTTCGTGTATTAAAGTAGTTAAGTATTTCGACTGAGGGTGTTTGATGGAATTTCAATATCAAATTTGAATTGTTTGAATTTTGTACTTTTCCATGAGTTTTGTCGCTAACGACCCGGGTTTCGCCTTTCGGCATCTTCAGGCATTCCATGTCGACGGATGTACTTGAACTGACGCGTAGTAAACCGTTTGTATCGTTTATATACATAAATATAAGTAGATCACTAAGTTAAAAGGCTATTAAAATGTAAATTAGCGAAAATTGAATGTATGCAAGTTTCAATGAAGTAAGTGGGTTTGTTATAACTATGGGGATTTTTTGAAAATATTAATGACCAGATAATAACATAAGAATATTTAAAATAAATCTAGGGTTTTATCCGACCTATTATTAATGAGTTGATTGATTTTAAGCCTTTGAATTAATATTTAATGATAGTAAGTGCTTGAATTATTAATAAATGACTCCGAATTCCGAAATTCACAGACTTGTCAGTATTCCCTTGAATAAATTAAATTTTGATCTTGAATTAAAAAGCATCAAACAAATCGCCATTAACAATGGTTATGCTATGTCTCTTATAGACATCTTTTATATAAAAAACGTATTAAGCTAGCACAACAAATCTTACACGAGGGATTAATAACGAAAGACTCAGGTGATATTAGGTTTTGGCGTAGAATTAATTACATGGGACACACCAGTTTAAAGATAATGAAGCAGCTCTCAGAAAGTGTTAGACCGGCTTTCTATGTTATTTTTATTCAATTTTACATAAAAAGCCTTGTATCATTTTGAATATTCAACAATGATAATGCGCGTGATGAGCGGACACACTCTTGATCTTTATTTAAAAATATAGTTTTAGTACAAACAGGATTAATATGCCTTTTCACTTAAAATTATCACTTAATTAACAGTGATTATTGATATCTGGTTCAATCGCAACTTTCAAGACCGAAATATATTAAATTACATCGCTTGAAAAGTACACGAAATAAAACGAAATTTCAAAAGTATTCTGAAATCAGCTGATATCAGACAACGGGATCATAAATGCTGTTAGTGTAGTGTAATATATAGTAACTATTCGCACAGTTTTATTTTAAATAGAAAACGCTTTGAAGAAAGCGAACTACATAATCATTTTTGCAAAAGAAGCCATACCGATTGTGAGACATAAAGAATGAATCGTAAACGTCACCGAATAATTGCAGCGGATAAAACTCACTCGCATCTCTGCACTTCTCTGTCACTCACTCGATTACTTATTATTTCATTTTTGAATTTTTAAGCCTTCGCATATTTCCACGAGCAGAGAAACAAGTTGGTGCAAGTAAGAATGCTGGATTTAATATTAAAAAAATGTAGTTGGTATTCTCCCATCACTACCTCATTATTTCAGACACCCGTTGAAAGTTCCTTCTCCAATGTAATGTTTCAACATCGTTGCCGTAAGGATTTTCATAATATGCAATTGAAATTGAACTTTTATATTATTAAAACGATGATAGGAACATTAAAAATACGATACAAATATAATAAATAAAATATTGCACAGTAGCAACGTATTCAAATCGTTTTCTTCTTCTTCAATGGTATCGGTAGAAGTCAGAGGCTTGAACTATGGTTGTATGGTAGTGCTACTTCATACCTTCCAATCTTCATAAAAAAAACCAATCTCAAAACATGACGTAGAGAGAAAACTATTTTCTTTTATCATTTTTTTCTAAACTTGTAGTAATTATTTATTTACCCTACCTGAAGTGATTAATTAAATGGAGGTACTGTTTTATAGCCAGCTATTTTCAAAACAACTTTTGTCAATTTTCTTCCTTAAAAGTCTTTGTTATCCGTACTGGAAAGTGGAAAGGGGTATCTTTTACAAAGTTTGGTCGCATTTTATTGATTTTCTAGAGTTCCAATTCTCCGAAAGCTCTAACAGTAATTGGAAAATTAGATTAAATAAGGCATCGAAATAATATTTAGCTTGACAGTAACGCTCATTGTTAAATGCTACAAAAATACAGAATGCGAAATTAATTCTAACCAGTTTTTAGTAAAATTATAATATAAATGTGCATAATGAACATAATGTGTGGTGAGATAGAAACATAGCGAATCAGTATATATTTTTTTGTCAAAAATATAATATTATGATGACATTGCAGTTTCTAAATAAAATAAATGTATTTATAATATTATGGATAAACGATCAATAATTTATTGATAGAGTTGTCAAATAAATATACGCGATGGCTGCTAAGTGTTTTTGATGGCCTAAATTTAGATGCAAAAAAACATTTTTCGACATTATTTTGTTGCGGATTTATAAATCATTGTCATTTAAAAAAACGATTAACTTTCCATTTTTTCTTAAAGTTTGAGAAGATGCGATGTTCTATTACAAGTGTCATCAATGTTTTTACTCATACATACAAACGATTTTAAAGTTTTTTTTTAAATCTGTTAATTTCCATTCACACTCATTTTGTAATCTGTCACAAAGCTATATAAACATATGAATAGTTTTTTTCCGCTAACATAAATATGTTATTTTACACTTTTAATTTTACAATACCATAACACAATTGAAACGTGCTAACAAGATTTATTTACAAATTTTAAAATATAAAAAATCACGTCCATAGTATTTTTGACGAGGTTTTTTTGGGTTCGTAAAATAAATACTCTCTACATAAAATGAGTACACAGTGACTATGAATATTATTTAGCGTAAAAAAAATATTTGAAAAATATAGGTAGGTGTGTACCACAACCGCATAAAACGGAGACCAAAATATGTGGTAAACCGTCTTTATAAATGATATAATGAAAAAAAGGGTGTTTGATCGCAATACCAGTATTACTGAAACCGAAATATTGGTATTCATTGCGTTTTTCAATATTAAAATACCGGTTTCGAAAGTGCAAAAATACCAATATTTCGGTATTGAAATATTTTTTAGAATGTTAACAAATCATCATGAATTTTAATGATATTGTTCACGATTTTGCTAAGTGTAGTGTCAATATTGACAGGTTCCAAAATTGATGACTTATTAAATGATGTATTTTACTTTAGAAACTGTTTAAGAAAATTACTCGTTTATAATTATGCATCTATCATTTATCCCAATTGATCGATTTTTTCAATTAAATTTATAATTTTATTGCGCAAATAAACAATGCTACAAATAAAAATTGCATTTAGTTTATAACATAACACACGTGTTAAAATAAAATTGGAGCCAATCTTTTTAAAATTTATATCTTCATTAATGTAGAAACCTTAAATCTTCTTTATACGTAAGTTGTAAGTGGTGTAATGTTTGTTGTCAAGATTTCGCAAGCAATGACGTGACGGGTTGAAATAAAATGTCTCGGTGAAGAGTATTCACTCTGATGCCATAGACTTCTTTAGAATGATCAAATTATTTTTAATTCTCAAAAGTGGATCATCTAACCATAAAGAGTATTGATAAAGTGTCATTGGACAATGGACGTCAAAGAGTAAGTCCGGATACCTTGTTCTGCATTTTTTTAAGTAGGCAATATTGCGCTGTTGAACACAATTATAGCATTCGAGAATTTGATTTATTCTAAACTTTTGATAAATCAATTAATATATATCACGAAAACAAATGTTTAAATTTGACATATGAATAAAAAAACAGTCTAACAAGAAAAAACAAGTTATAAGGAACATAACTCTTTTTTACCAATTTGTATATATTCTTTGAAATGTCTGTCATATTTAAAAAAAAACATCGAATGAAAAAAATGTGGGTTGTTTTTCAAATCAGCAACACTTTTTTAAACGGCAACCAAGTTGACAGCTGACTGCTGATTTGTGCTCAGTTTGGTTTGACATTTCACTATGAATATTCACTAAAGCCAGGTCAACGCTTGAAAATTGTGCGAATTTATTTTTTAAATCATGATTTTTAATTTTTCTTCTATAATTTAAATTCTTATTCCACAGTATCTATTTAAAGTGATGGTGTGAAACCGATAAAACTTTTAATCGTGTGGAATTAAACGCTTTTCAACTTATCTAGATTGCAATTGAAAAATACCAACAATAATTAAGAAATAAAATAACTCAACAATTTCACGAATTTATGTTGTTAAAGCGTTCTCTGGGGCAACAGATGTTATAGTGTTATTCTAACACTGTAGTTTACTTGTCCGAACAGATAATAAGGCACGATTAACATTCCAATTAAACATAATGTAAATAATATTAACATGACATACCAGTAAATGGAAACGAAAACTTCTCAAGGGATACATTCAATTATAAATGGCAATTTATGCTAGTTCGATGACAAAATGCTGTGAGTAAAAACATTTTGTATAATCACGTACGGTTTAACGATATATGTCGTAATATTCTTTAGATCAATGAATGCATAAAAATCTAATCATTTTATTTCACTTAAAAATTGATTACGTTTGCATTAATATTTTTAAAACCACTTCTGAATGAAGAGATTGAGTAGACAACCAGGCGACAAAATTTGATAAAGTGAACATTTCGGTCTACTAACAAAACATTTTTTTCATTCAATGACTTGTATCAGACTACAGATTATATTAAAGGTAGGCAGATGATATTAATAATAGGATACGTTAGGTTATTAGCATGGTAATATTTATTTTTTTAAATGTATTCAGTAAGAAGTCCGGCTGGTAGAATCACTACTATTATTTGAAAATATTGCTATTATAAAAAAGACTCGTTTTGATAGTTTTACTATTTATTTGCCCTTTTCAGTTATTTACTTCCTGGTGTAGACTGCCTGGTTTGATTATTTTCAATTCAAGTAAAGTCCCTTTCTAAACAGATGTAGTTGCCCTTTTAACAAACCATAGAAGACGGCAGATGCTTTATAATGGATCTAGGTTTGTTTTTGCCATGATATATCGTTAGAGTGTAAACAATTTAGAATAATGCAAGAATGTGATAAGCCGCATAACCAGATTTTGCATACACCATCTAAGGTGATAACAAAAGTAACCCTTTAACAGTTGTAATTAATCTTTGTGTAAATTATTTATATTGCACTGCTACATGTTTTTGTCCCACCTCCACCCATAATGCGTATGCTTTCGCTGGTTTCACGATCGCTTGCCATAATACAGCAACAGAAAAAAAACATTGTGAAGAATACGTATCAATTTACATCGAATCCACTATGGCAGTAGATACATAATCAGCAAACAATTTAATTATTGATTGAAATTTAGGTAGTTAATGAAGCAGAATTGCAGGTATGCCCCTTCAACGGCGACCGCGAAAGCCTTGAGGTGGCCGCTTAAATTTTAGTTGCGCTACTAACAAAAGCTTTTTTAGACTTAACCTTGTATTTATTTTAGAAATAAATAAATATTATTCTGCTTACCTTATTAATAGAATTCTTTCAAGCTAATACAAATACAAATCAGTCCATCCAACAATCAAATCAGTTCTATCAATCGTAATACTTTGATACGTAACCATTAAGAACAGCTTCGGTGTCAAGTTATAAGCAATATATAATTTCCGATTATAAAAGAAGAATGCATTGTTTTATTAATACTTTGATAGGTGGATAATAGTCAGGTTAGACACTTCCGATCCAAGAGGAAGATAAATTAAGCCTCCGTTCGTAACAAACAAGGGACAGAGTTGGAATACGCATTTCAGTTAGCAGTGTTTACTACTACTCACCAGTGTCAAAGCACTACAAGCCACTCCGGGCATATAAGGATACTAGAAGCTGTTGTCTGTAGAATTTATGCTTGAAATATCTACTTAACAATTCCTAGAGATTCCGCTGAAAGTAACGATGGTAAAATAGCGCCGACGCACAATAATTATAAATACCGGTTCCAAGCTAACAGTACTCTATAAATCTAATTTACACTGTTGTTAAAACAATAATTGATATTTTTTTCAAGATTAAGTATATTTTTTCACCTGCTGTGGCCCAGTTGGTTAAAGCTTGCTCTACTGGTCACGCAGGTCTGGGTTCGATTCCCGGTAAGATTACAGTGAATTTGAGAATTATTTAACTCAAAGTTGTGATCAAAGACTGGGTGTTTGTGATGTCAATTCACATTATTTCTTTTCCTCCCATGCTTCTGACCCTTTCATAAATGAGTGTAGCAATAACGATAAGTTAACCTCCACTAGGAGGCCATATGCTCCACATTGAGAGTGGACATGGATAAAAATAAGGTGTTTTTTTTATTTTATCATTCGTTCATCTTACGGATGTGAACTTATGTAATGAAAATAAATTCTCTTCATCATCTTTGCCAATCCTTTATTTTAAAACAATTCTTCTGATCGATTCAGAAGTACAAACTGTTTTCAGTTCTCACGTTTTATTGTATAGCAGCTATGTGTTAGAGAAACTTTATTGATTTATTTAAGTAATGGTAGTCTATCTTTTAAAATAGAAAAGATAGAATACATTACTTGTTTATTCTCGGCCATCAAAATAAAAATAAGCTGAGATGATCTCGCTGAATGCCATTTGATTTTATTACTAGGCCCTTTCAAAACAATTCCAGCCCGCGAAAATAAATGCATTTATTTTTGTTGAGCAACATTGTGACAAATACATAACAGGTCACTGATGACTATACAATTATAACAGGTATCAAAGTGGACACTTTAATTAATTCTATATTGCATTATAAAAATGTTTTAAATAGTGTTACAATACAAAAAAAAATTCCCGTTGAATCACAACAGAATAAATTCATCACCATCATATCCGCTAAGAATCTCATTCACAATCCTTTTGTTAAATGAAAAAAAAACTGGTTCAATCTCTCGCGCCAATTCTTTATGGATTTATTCGATTGGCTATGTTTCTTAAACTGTTTTTGTAATTTTTCCCTTATAGAAGAATTCTAAACGTATTCACAGAATAAAACTTCCATTCATAAATATATTCATTATTCTTTAAAAATCTGTCATAAGTGTTTTAAATTTACCACAATAAAAAGGCGTTTTTACCGCAATAATATGATTTATTTTGATTCGATATTATCGAGAATGTCGTTTTACTCTGATTCTGGTAAATAAATGGAGGTGTACATGAAATTTCATTTATTTGGTTGTATTTTGGACCTGCGTCCTGCAATATTGCTGAATAAATAATAATCGGGCGTGATTATTTTAAATTCTTTGACATAGTTTTCACTGCAAAACGAAATGTATTCAATCTTATACAGTGGTGTATAATATATTTTTTTTTTTTTAAAACCATGTCCGCTCCCAATGTGAAGCATATGGACTCCTAATGGAGTTTATCTCAACAGAAGTGTGTTTCTACGAGAACTGCTTGTTACTCAGTTGCTCAACCTCTCTTTTTCCAAAGAGAGTAGGGATATAAGGATAGGGCTAAGACAGGATTAGTGGTAAGCTAATCGCTCTCGATACGCCCTATTCATAGGATAAGATGGGTGGGAGGGGGGAATTAAAGACATCACAAACATCCATGCCTTTGAACAGAAATTCATAAATCAATTGAAAAATCAATAAAAATGTATAATATATATTATATAATATATATTATACACCACCCCATAAGCGCAAGAGGTGCGCGCTTGGGGTCTCCAAATTTTGGGGGCCTCAAAGACAGCATATATAATATAAACCCTTACATTTTAATTACAGTTTTCAATATTAATTGTTATTCTACGAAAAGGTTTGCAGCACTTTTATGTTATTCGAAAAGCAGAGCCTCCAAAGTGCTCAATCCGCCACTGGTCTTATATATAACTGGGCTTGTTAGCATCCTTATCAAATTCTCACAGCTTGGACCGTTACCGTATGAGCAATCTTACATATGTTGTAAATTAATAATATAATGTGTGTCTAATAAAATAAAATATTACAGTATTTTTAAGTATCGCTGACTGACGCAACGGTGCGTCCAACAACGCAGCGCCAAGTTTAAAGATACTGGCTGCATCACATCTAGCTCTCATCAATAATAGTGCTGCGTTTACAATAATTATGCGAGGAATGCTGCACACTGTTCAGCGGGCACCGAACACTTCCAGAAGTACCAACACTAATATAATAATATGAGTCTATTACGACGATAAGGAATAGCGACCAGAATATTCTCCCACATTTTTGTCGCTTAATGACTCCATAACATTTGGCCGACAATTTATCGAACGCGTAACTGCTCGGCAATGTCAACATGAAGTTATTAAATTATCATTTATTATTTACATCATGTTTTAGATATTTAGTTGTGTATGTATTAAACTTAATGTAGGTGAATGATTAAAAAATAAAATCGATGAATCAGTAATAAGCGATATGAATTTATAAGATACTCAAATAGTAATACAGCTACCTTGATATCGACTGTGGTAAGGAAAGAGGACGTAACCCACATACATCAAATTTTACAGGAGGCGTAAAAAACGTGTTATGATGATTTTGGGTCGTAGGTAAATTATGCAATATACACAAACTTTAAGTGCACGAATACTTGTAAACTGGTGTTTAATTGACATAATTTAATAATAATTTATTAGTCTATTTTAATGTTTGCAATTTTGACAGGCCCAACATTTTTCAATCTTAAAATTTAGATACTAATTCGGCGTTTGAAGCATACGTTCTTTTGAAAGAATTTTGTATCAAGTTGTATACATTGTGATAAAAAGCTGTTTTGAAAAAACTGTGGGTTACGTCCTTTTTCCTTTCCACAGGCGATATGATACTAGAGCTTCCAATCCCGGGATTTCACGTAAAATCCCGAAATAGAGCTTTAAAAAAAGCTCAACAGGGTGAAACACTTCACTTACTAACAAACGTAACTTTTTCAAAAGATAGAGCTAAAAAAAGGTTTTTGAGTTGAGAATAATTCTGGATTTCCTTAATTGTAAGCTTTTTCGGAAATGATCTCAAGCAAGTGAGGTGTATGAAAAATACTTATGTCGCCATGGCCGTTAGCTGTAACGCCAGCTATTTTTTGTAGTGTATTTTTATCAAATATACAAAATTTTCAAATATACTTTTATAATAATTATGCTTCAATATCCGTTATAACTTTTCCATTGATTTTCTTATGTGATTTTTAAAAAATATAAACAATATAAGCACAGTTATTGACAGTAGTCTAACCTCTGATTCATAATTTATCGAACAACTGTTAACAGTCTGATCAAAGCGTTTATTTACCCCTCAATTGTTTGTTTCAGGTGCCTTGTTCAGGTGCTCTTTACAAGCAGTATCGTACATTAAAAATAACTTAAAGAGGATTATTTTGTGCTTGTTTTTTTAATTTAATTTAAAGCTACTCTCACTCTGAACGTGGAAATGTATGGATTTCAAATGAAGCAATTTGGGTTTTTTTTTTATTAAAAACTGTTTAACCCCTCTTTTTGTTTGTTGTCATATTTTATAAGTGATATTTTTTTGCAAAGCCTTCGAAATTTCTTTGTACGCTGTACCTATTCACCATATCTTCGCGATATTTGTTTTGATGTGTCTTTGTGTATAAAATATGTTGACCTGTAGCCGAGTTATAATATATTTTAAAAAAAAAAACGCTATTTGTCAATATATGTCAATATTTTTATTCGCCCGCGAAACTATTGGAAAACTTAATTTTTGACGTATTATTTTCACTAAATGGAATTAAATTGGTAGGCTTTCTTCGAAATTTTAATCCATTTTTTAACTTTGATCGTATTTAACAAACAACTATTCTCTAAAAAGGCTAAGAATATTTTATAAAAAATATTATTGTTTTAAGCAATTGTAATATTATTTTTTTGAATTCCGACACGAACAATTTTACAAATTGATGTTCAACTCATAAACCTTTGTCTTCACTGAAATTGAGCAGTTGAGCTACACACTAACAACCAGTTCTTGTAAAACAGCTTACTCTGAGATATTCAATTAAAAAAAGTGCAATTCTATGTTTAACGCAACACCTTCGCGGCGAATGTAACAATTTTTGTCTTTATGTATACTTTTTTGGGTTGGTAGACCTTAAAATGAAATTGCGACAATGTTCAATGTTGTTATAAACCAATTCGTCAAACATCAGCGATTAGTGATCGAATATTTTTATCCGGATACTAATAATACATTTTAAATTACGTCCGATTGCTTCAACATTCTATATGAGTAAGGATCGTTGATTTTAATGGAATTCATCGAAATATGTATTGTTTCCAATGAATAAAATATCCGGGATATTGGATACATCGGAAAGTCCCCAATCACCAAACCCTTAAAATGATTCTTGGGAATAAAGTCAGCACTGACAGCCGTATCTGCGCACGCTACTGATTGTAATATCTGTATAATATTTATGCTAACATAAGACATAGGTAAGCATATACGTGCATTATAGTGTGCACTATTTACCAGCAAAAATAAGGAAACACAGCGAGTGCACAATGGCTGTGTAATTTGACTTACACAATGCACATTTTGATTACTACATTTCAATTAATAATCGAAGGCAGTAAGCGTCAGCGGATGAATTTATTGTTACAACTTGTAATCTAATCTAATAATGCAATGACACGATACCGTTCTGGTTTATGAGTAAAATAATATATAATAGTAACCCGTAGCGATAATTATTAGCATTAAATCGAAAGTGTCACGTCAGATTCAATTAACTTCATAACATCGCGGTCGTAGCATTGCGTTGCAACTTATCAAATATAAATATAGTCATGCTCACTTCGTTATAGGTATTGTTGTATCTTCTTCGTGTTGCTGCTCAACCCTTATACCGCTTTGTTAATCATAGTTATGGTATTTTGATTGTTTAGTGGTCGATGAAAAGGAAATACATATGTATAAGCAAAAAGGCATATAGGAAATAGCGGATTAAACACGAGAGGCCCCCAGGCGCAATGCAATTTGGAGGCCCTGTTTTTTTGATTGCAAAAAAATGACAGAAAATTGCATTTAAAATATTAAAATTTTAACAAAAATTATGACTTATGTAATATAAGCTATTTTTGATGCCCCTTAAATTCGGAGGCCCCAAGCGCGCGCCTCTTTCGCTTATAAGATAATCCGCCACTGCATATATGTAGGTCCTTATAAAAATGATTATAATAGAAAAGGGTTGCTAGCGTGCTAAATAGTCTGTTTTAATATGTTCACTGTTAAAATTTAGTGGAAAAGCATCATACTAAAAAAAATGTTTGGTACTAATTCCGCATTTATTTATATAATTAGAACCAGTTTCAAGCTGATAAGCATGGTCAACTGATAAGAATGTACATTAATACATTATTTTTTTAAATGAAACAACGTTATTTATTAAGGGTATAAAAAACAATTGGTAATATAAATATGAATCTAAATAGAATATTAAATTTGAATCGTTCAAACTATGTACATTCTCACAAATTTTGTCACTAACGACCCGGGTTTTGCCTTTCGGCATCTTCAGGCATGATGCCGAAAGGCGAAACCCGGGTCGTTAGTGACAAAATTTGTGAGAATGTACATAGTTTGAACGATTCAAATTTAATATTGAAATTCCACCAAGCACCTTCAGTCGAAATCTTAAATTATATAAATAGAATATGTTAGAGGTCCGAATCTCATTTTTTTTCTTTGTATGTTTGACTCTAGCAATTAGTATACATAAAAAATGAGTAGGGGTCGTTAGTCAGGTAGACTCAACGTCTTCAACTCCGACTCCGGAGCCATGCTAAATTCGCAGAACATCTTCAGAAATGTTTTTAAAATAAAAATAGTGGCGCGTGCGAAGTACGTAGGCGCATATGCGCCGCACTATCTAGTTTTTCGAGGCGCCTCGCACACAAGCGCAGATACCCTCGAGCCAGCCCTGATTGTATGCTTGATCTAATAAAATATATATTAAAAAAAAAACATTGTTGATTCAAAATAAAAATACAAAATTTGGACGATTATGAAGCTATGTTTTTACAGTAAAATCCATTTAAAACAAAAAATACTTTTTATAAAATATTTTATCATAAAATATATCAGCGTAAGACGTTAATTGTGTTATGTTGTGCAATGGTTAATTACATTAAGTTACCGATATTCCATCCATGATTAAACGTGCGTCGTCAATCAGGTTTCATTCACGATTTCAAATATAAATACGTACAACGCAGGTTCCCAACATTTTGCACGGATTGATTCCTTTCTATAGTTGTCCTTAATTCTGCGACTTGTGTTCTTTTTTTATTTTTTATTTTGATAGAGTGACAAAAACATTTTTTTCAATGGCACAAAAGGATGTACTTTCATTCTTTTAAATGCTACAAGAAACACGTTTTGATAAAGCTAACCTCAGCATTTATGCATTGTTATTATTTTGATGCAATGAAGAAGAATAAAAAATTCATTGTGGTAGACCATTTTTTATTTTTAATGAAAACACAGTTCAAAATTTAAGAACAGTGAGTTTTGATGAATAACACACCGAGAACTAAAGATATAGTGTATCTATTATCTATGTACATTCAAGGGTGTGGTGAATTTTACTGAGTAACTAATTCTGTAATCTACGGAAAAATCAGAAGTGAATGTAATAATATCACAGTAATCCCATCTTCTAGATGTTTCTTCAATTAACCTTTTTTAAAAACATGGCAATGTTCACTTTTAAGGTGTTCACTGTCAATACTTGGTGGAATGGCATTATAATAAAAATAATAAAACATTTTTAGTACTTTTTCCACATAAAATTTATTAGATCATGATCATATTATGATCTAATAAATTTTATGTGGAAAAAGTACTAAAAATGTTTTATTATTTGTATTAACATGGCAATGTGTTCGAGAGTTATTTTCTGTTTTCATTTTCTTAGTTCCCAAGACCAAGTTTTGATTTTTAATGGTGATATAATTTAAAAAATATATGTTGTGGTATGTTTTTCCATCGTGGTAAACTTGACTTAGGAACTGGTCAAATACTTGAAAATCAAAGTGGTCGAAATCTTTGCGATGTTTCTCGGTAGCAATCATAATTCTCATTATCAAAGTTTAATGTGTCTCTACTTACATTTAATCATTACTTTGCATCATTACTTTGCTGCCAAGCTGTTCCAGCTTGGCCGGATAGTAAATATTCCTACTTGTATATGCGGGAATATGATTCAGGATTCTGATCAGATCCTTGAATAATGAACGGGAAAAAATGCTCAAGATGATACGATACGACGGGTCTGTCGGCCCCGTCGTCATGCCAACTTGGTTTCATCGAAGGCAAATTAAAAGGCTTTCAAGGAATTCACCGCGTTTTATGGAAAGAGAATTGAATCCAATAGATAAAAGCTTTTATTTTTAACTTTACTTCATTGTTTATTTATTATTCAGCACACTGTAGAGTGTAGTGCATGCAACCAAATCTTGAGGAATTTATTTTCGAACACGATTAACGCTGTTACGCTACGGAACACACCCTGTAAAAAGAGTGTGAACCCATAGCGGGTGGTAATTTTGAGTACCTTAGGGAATTTAAATTTAACAAATTTGTCGTTTCAAATTTTGTAACTGTCGTCAGATATCTTTCATTTGTGAAAATTAAACATTAAAAAGTTTAGCTGCATGTGACAAAAAGCTTTGATTTTATTTAGTTATCAAAATAGGTGAACTTTCAACTATTCCAAATATGTCTCTATCAACTATAATACTTTGAACGAAATACTGAAAATACGACCAGAAAACTTTCACTGAGTAATTACATCCACTGAAAAACGATAATTTAAATAAATATATTTTATGTTTAATTTGAATTAAGTGCAATTATTATTTCCATGAATATAATGTCTTAAAATAAGATTAAAGTGACCATGGCTATGTTGTAGAAATTATTACCTAACGTTTACTAGATAGGCTCTTACACTTATTATTTTAATAATAATTGCATGAGTAATATCCACGGCGAGTTTTATGAAACTTAAATATTAATTTTGTTACTATGTAAACTTCTTTTTTTGACCTTGGATGCTTAACCTGAAATCGAACGTAACACATTTTAAAATCGTTTTTATTTTTAGCGAAAAAAAGCAAAATCAAATGCGTATTCCCAAATTTATTTTATTATTAATTCACGAGAGAAAAATAAAATATTGTAAGTTGTGATTGATTTTATGGAGTCGACGATTAACGATTCATGTTTTGTGTTGTTTTTTTTTGACTCGCTCAATATCGATATAATAAGATGCTCTGTTTCAACAATGGCCCATAAAATAATATTAAGATTTTTTTATCCATCTTATTTTTTATTTCCATATTGGTATCCTTGGCACCAATTGAAACATAAAATATTCACGCAAGATAAAACCATTATACTGTACTCATGATTCATGGTAAAATGTGTATTGGATTCCTAAATACATTTGTTATCATTCCATTCTCAACAAAACAATTACGAAGTCATCAATTCAACTATTAAAGGGTATACTGCAGTATACTGACCCTTCAACAGAGTGGTTACAAAACAGAAAATTGATTAATATATTAATGTATGAACTCATATTCGGAAAAACTTATATTTTGACGTTTTCTCTTTATCAAACTGAACTTGTAACAAATTCAGAAAGGGAGTAGAGATGACGAGATCTTTTCTATCATCATCTTTTTATCATTATCCCGTCTGAAAAGAAGAGAAGGATGATTGACTAGCAACTAGAGTCTTTATAATCGTTACTTTATTCAATAGCAGTCAATTAGGAGTGGATAAGATTATAGATAATAAATACAGGACATTAATGTAACATCATTTGCCTAAACGTTTGACAAGAGTAAAACACAAATGACAATAGAAAGAATTAGACGACTTCACAGTCATCAATTGATAGTCTTGGATCAGATCAAAATCATAACAATCTCCATAATTATTTACACTTTTCCACTCATAGAAGCATAGTTTTTTTTATATAAATAATGAACAACATGTGAACCACTGGCATCAAATGAAATACAACAAGAAAAAGTTTTCTTGTATAATATGATATTATATAACTTCTATGATATTGGAAAAATCTTCCGCATAATTGGCGGTCGGGAGAGCTTTATGTTTCACTCGATAGACTTTTCGAAACATAACATTTTCTTGAACTATATTTCTTGAATAAATAATATGGGATAGCAAGATTTATTATTATATAGATTCGGTTCATTCTAAAAATACTTGTAATTAGGATGTTAGAGTGAATAACTTTATGCATTGCGTATTTCTTCAGAGCCAGTATATATAGCTAAGCAAAATGTAAGTTTAAACATAGTTCTGACGATGGCAAAAGCCGAAATAGCTATAAACACATAAAAACTATTAAAAACTGTAGAACTAAAATACTTTGATATTTTTACCCTTTGACTTGTAACTCTATTTACAAAGCTTAAAGCTGTTTTTAAAACCAATATAGCTATTTCTACACTCTGTTGTATATATTACATAATGGTGTTGATTATAATACCGCTTAATGCATAAAATTAACAAGTATGCTGGTATTTAGGTGTAATTAGTTTTGCATTATAAGATAAATTACTACGATATGAAAACAATCGTAGTTATATAAAATAAATACAATTCAAGTTTGTAATTATCTTTTTGATGAAATAGCGATGACAAGTTTTTTATAAAGTCTTCTGAATAATAAAAACGATACTCTTCGATAAAAAGAGTGGGTGAGTTGTTTATGAAATCAAAAATGCAAGTACAGGTGCTTTTTATAGTACCAGTGAACAATAAAACAGTGACAATATTCTTGAGACATCGAATTAAAATGAATTTAAGTCTCGATTCAGGTCCATTGACGATTGAACCTTTCACTTTGATAGTATATTAGTTCAACACTTATACAATAATAATATCATTGTATTATTATTAGAGATGCCGGATCACGCGCCACTCCTATCTTTGAACAGGATTTGTAAAATATTACTTAGAATCTTGGCAAATCCGTCAAAATAAAAACAATGTAAATCTTTATAGATAAAATACTCATGTATTTGGTGTATTTTTACATCCGTATATTGCAAGATAAAGCTGTTATGAAGGTCTGAATCGAACGTTTTGGAATGCTTATTCTACTATTCGCTGATGCGATGATTGAAAGCAAAAGCTACCAAAATATCATATTGTAGGCAAGGTTTTTTAAACATTTCTCATTCACATTTTACTTTATAGTAAGCTTTTTTTTTACAATATCCTTATTTCAATTATCTGTATGTTTTGACACTAATATTTCAAACTGTATATAAAATTCTCTTCAAATGAAAGCTTTAAAAACTTTAAACTAGAGGAAATGGAATTCAGTCATTAGTATTTTTTTTATAATGAAATTAAAATCTTTTAAATGTCGTACATTTCATTTACGTCCGTATGTTACTGATGTTACTACGCATCTTAACGTTTTTAAGCCAAAAGAAGAACTTAAACTAACTCTATTTAATAGTGTTATACAAGAAAAAAAAGTATCAGTCAATTTAAAAAAAAACTAAAGTGATTTTAATAATATGAATTACTTTTTATTAATCCATTTACAAATTATAATATGTCATATCACTCATATCCCACTGATTTTTTTACGTTATTTTTGAAATCTTTGAATGAAGTAACAAAGCAACCAGTTGCATTTGTTACAGTTACATACCTAAAACTTGTAACTTTTCGTTTTTAATATTAACGTGAAATTGCTCGTGAAAATTCGCTTTTTAGATTTTTTAATGTTTAAAGAAATTATACATTTCAGGTTCTATTTTATATTAAACTAGCTGGTTTCCGGCAAGCGTTGCAATGGCACTCAAAGAAAGAAAATGTTTGTGTTTAAATTGTGTTTATTGAAGTGCATGTTTTCTTTTTCTGTCTGTTTGACGTTTGACGTTTGCTGCCGATTGCATATGGTACGACACACGCGCCACTTACTGTAAGTTAATAGTAAGTGCAAGTATATGTTGTCAAAATGAACTGTATAAACATTGAAATATTACATTAAACAGAAATACAAACATTGATTTGTATATAAAAGACCTACTGTAAGTTAACTTTACTATGCCTATAACCTTCCCGGAAGTGCAAAAAAAAAGTTGAGCGTTGTGGCAACTCATAGAGTACGAACAAACAAACATTCATATAATATTTTATATTAAATTATAAGTTAATTTAAGGCCAAGATCATTATTGTTTTATTTACAACTAGAATTTTCCCAAAGATTGGCAAACACTATCAGTCTGTCTTGTACAATTTATTCATATACATTATAAAACAAATATTTGATTAATAATGATATTTTCACCAAAAGAAAGAAGCGATCATATTGTGGAGTGTTTTAGTAACAACGTGCATGCGGTGAGTTGAAAGACATAATATATTTATGAAGAAGGTAATTGAATTTGTGATGTGACACGCGATTTCCTTCAATTAACTGTGATTTTCTGTTACATTTACATGAAAAAATAGCTATTACAGTACCAATTTTATACACGTAAACATACAAAATATCCGGTTTATTTTATATGATTACTTCTAGTTTTTCGTGTGGTATTCAATAAAATAACTACGTCCACCTACAGCCACAACTACGCATCTACGGATTATATTTGAAACTGTAACACAGATGTCTTAGGCTCATGTGTTTACTTGCTGTTTAAGCTGACAAATAAAGATAAACTAATCAATCTTTATTTTTTATTTTCTGATATGGATAAAGGGTAAAGTAAATTGATTAAAAAATCACAGAAGGAAAAAACTTATTTCTCAAATCTAACTTTTGACAATGTAATCGTTTGAGAAGACGACAAATTGCTATTTATTTCATAATAAGTATTGTTTACTTTTAGGGTGTTCACTGTCAATACTCGGTGGAAAGGCATAATATTAATAAAACACAATATTCATTTGTACTTTATTTCCATTTTATTTAAAAAGGTCAGGACCGGTTTTACTCATGGCGAGCATTGTCAACTGATAAGAAATATTATTTAACATTGCTATTCTTCTTCAGAATCTTCATGGCTGTCGATTTTATTAAAGCATACGTACTACTTAGAAAAAGCAGTCAAAATAACATTTTGTTATTAACATTAGAAATCTATCACTTCCGATATTATTATTATGTTTGTAATACCATCAGTCACCAATTTAAATTGATTAATCTTTCATGATTTTTTAATTATATGTTAGAGGTGTTAAACTTTTTAGTTTTGCATAATTATATTGAATCTTTAATCACTTATACTGTAATTTGTAAATTATTTTCAATGTCAAATGTTGTTTACACGCTTTCATTTCAATTTATTTTTGTATAAATAGCCTTGTTAAATTATATTTCTTATCACTTGACAATGCTCGCCATGAGCGAAACCGGTCTTGACCTTTTTAAATAAAGTTGAAATAAAGTACAAACGAATATTTTGTTTATATTAATAAAATCATTGTTTACACACGTTTAAAATCAAAACTCAGAAGTATAGTGTCGAAATATATAATATGCGGATTTGTGATGATGTTTTTCGACAGTGTTAAGATTTTTTCTACCATTACACAGCGCTTACCTGAAAGGAATAATTAGTGGGCAGAGCAGAACGACAGGTGTCGACTGTCGACTCGCAAACCGCCAACCTCTCACCCGTTCGTTTTTGTCGACGATCACACCTAGCTTTCATATCTTTGTTTTATTATTAAAAATATTTCAAACATAAATAACATACTATTTTCAGTAACGTGTAATTTCAGTCTTCGCATAAAAAATATCAGAGGACACCAGAATTAAAATAGAGAATAGGTAGTGTGTCATAGACTGGCGTGTTTCTTAATGAAACAATCTTAATAAAAATGTGTATGACCCACCTCCACTCACAATTTCAAGCATATAGACTCGTAATCTAGCTTATCTAATACAAAAATAAGCATGTTCCTAAGCCTCGTGAAAATTACTCTGTTCAGATCAATTCTTTATGTATTGTGTGTATGTTGGAACATGTGTATGTATATTTATGCTGGGCTGGGGTGGAGGGGGCTCGGAGAGGTCACAGAGAGGCTCCGGTGAGCTCCTTGTTAATTTAAGAGAAAACAATATTTTTAGATCAAATTAGTAAATAACTGCAATTTCTGACTTATATATATTATCTACGGCAACTTCAGTATATCAATTGATAAATAAACTCAAGAAACTTTACACGGTTAACTGCCAAAAGCGCTAGTCACTCGGCTAAGCAGTCACAATTCTACTAAGTAACTTACTAAACTACTTAAAAGTACCTATTTTGTTGAAAATAAATATGATTTATTACAAAAAAGTGTTACTTTTAGTACTTTAGTGCAATAGCCAGCGAAGATATTTTCTGCAATCTATGAAGCTGATTTCAATCAATTACATTTATTAAATAATATTTCAAAATAGCTGTTTCCTTCATCAATAGATGTCATCATCACAAAACTTCAAACGTTACTTTTCCATTTTATATAATAATTTTATGTATCAATGATTTATCCATTTATTTAATTAAATTGATTTTCGGAAGGTGCCGAAATGAAATACGCAGGTGACGAAACTTTTGTATGTACATACGAGAAATTTGAACGATAAAATTTTTCATGTCTATTGTATACCTGTATGATTTTTTTTTTTTGCAGAGACTGATTTACAACAATATAATATAAAGGGGTACTTATTGATGTATCCCGTACTACTTCCTGTGGCGTCATATACATTTTAAATAGTTTATGTATCCCCTATTTCAAAAGATTGCACGCAATTGAAGCGATAATAAATATTTTCTATAAAATATATTTTCGATGGATTTGGCAGGAACTTAGTGGAAATTAAATTTGATGCCGTTACTATTTCACTGCCTGTGCTATTAATTTATTGTGCCACGTGTTTTTTTAAATATTTGAGAAACATTTTTAGACTTACTCTATCGGAAGGTTATACAGTTTTTATTATATATATATATTAAATAGCTTTTTTGTGCAAGAATGTAAAAAAAACATAAATTATGTGTTACGTAAAATATGTTACAACTGCTATCACTGGCTAACCAAATTCAACCCCTAGGGTAGCATACTTATTTTATTTTATGTGTCGATGATTATATAGTAAGTTTTAAAAATGAAATATACATTCAAAAATACTTGATGGATTGTTTCAGTTAACATTTTGACGTGAAGATTAGCGCATTGTGCCTCTGGTGGTCATGACTGAAAAGTGAAGGTTGATGGAGATTGGCAAGGAACCACTTAGACTTGACGATCGGCTTGCATCCAAGTCTTCACATCATCTTGTGTGGATGCTGAAAGTGATGTAAGGATCAATCAACAATTGTATTGGTAAACATCAATATGTTCATTCAATCTATTGTATATTGATGGCTTATATAAATTGATGACAAACTTTATTTTATTTTTTATTCGAAGAAATAATATTTTTTTCTGACATTTTTAAGCTTTAACAAGTAAATTAACAGTAAAATGAAGCACACAAAAATTTTACATATAAAAAAGAACAATTTCACGCACCTTGCTTTGTCCATCAGTTGAAAATGTTTACTAGTTAAGTGAAAATCACCCTGCATTATGATTAAACAAAAGACGAATATTATATAACATGTTACACATTACAAAAATCAACAATTTTCATAACATTGATTTTACAATGCGACCAATTATTGCAAAAAATGGTAAAGAGATTTAGAAAGCTATTTTTATAAATAACTAGCCGGCTCCCGGGAAGCGTAGCAATGCCATTCAAAGAATGAAAGTGTTTGTGTTTTAATTGTGTTTACTGAAGTACATGTTTTATTTTTCTGTCTGTTTGACGTTTGCTGCCGATTGTCTATAGTACGACACACGCGCCACTTGCTGTAAGTTAATTTTACTATAACCTTCGCGTAAGTGTAAGCATACGTTGTCAAAATGAACTGTATGGCAGACATAAAAACATTATTTTTTATATATAAGACCTACTGTAAGTTAATTTTACTATGCCCATAACCTTCGCGGAAGTGCAAACAGAAAGTTTGTCAAAGTTTTATAGCAATCGGATGAGCGGTGTGGCAACGCATAAAGTACGAAAATTCATTTTTATATGTTAGATGTAAAGATTTAATAATATAAGGATTGTTATTTTATACAATGATACGCATACGTGCATAATTTAAGTGTCAATAATAGCTTCTAATAGTCTCACAATAGCGTAAAGCGGAATGCGCTTTTTCCACATTCATTTTCGCAAGGGTGTAAGTATGTACATAATACGTAGGCAATACGAAATTTGACGGTGAAAGAGTTTGATTTGCCTGAATTAGATAATATACCCTGCACCTAACAGACACATGCATTTCAACATAAATCAATGCAATCATTTTAAAAATAAAAATGACTCAGACAGTTTTAATTTAAAAAGCTATTGGTAACCATAGTAATAAATAAACAACAAAAATAACTCAATTATTGAATTTGTTAATCAAAATTAACAAAGCAATCCGTAAAAACCTACGGTATTGTTGAATTAAAATTAATTTTCCTATAATCATTTTTAATCATCATATTTAAGCGTCGTATTAATGATATTATGTATTCTGTGCAATAAAATTGAAAAATCGATGTATGTGAAATTATAAATGAAGCGACCGACATACCGTAAAAATGTCAAGAATATCATGAAATAAAAGTTTAAAAATAACACTCATTTCGTATAAAAGTACATTTGATTCATAGCTATGTATAATTGGTATTTATATTATGTTACATTCATATATTACAATTTAAAAAAAATGTCAAGAATATAAATTGTGCAAACTAAAAGATTTTAAAAAAACACCCATTTTGTATAAAAGTAGATTGAAGAATTATTGCAAGTTTGGTTAAAACTATAGTGCATAACAATTCGCAGCTTATTTTGAATTATATTTTTATTTCAAAAATATTACCATGTACTTTTTTATAAGTTATGGAATTCATCTCTTGTGGGGATCGAACCCACGACCTTTGGATTAGAAGTCCAACGCGCTATCCTCTGCGCCAAAGAGACATGAGAGACGGTCTAGCACAAAGATTATAATATCGTCTTATCGGTATTTTTTTTAAAGCAATTGTTTAATCATTATGTTAATAAGATAACTCATAATTGCATAAATTGTTAAATTGTAAGTGTGAGATATCTATTTTAGTGTTGAATAAATTTCTTTCGGAACATAATAAAATATGTATACATTAATTCATATTTAAAAAATAATTGCATACTTTTAAGATAACGTTTACATACTGTTAAAGTTTAAAGTTATTTTTTGACAAACAAAAAATAAAGGCACTACCATTATTTATTAAAAATTATTGAGGTTTCTAAGCTGATATGATGTTTGTTTAATAAAAAATATACGTTTATACCAATACATAGATTAGCGTTCTGGTTCTTAGCTAATCGATCGACAACGTTCACTATCAGTACGTGTGAAAATATTCATTTCCAAGAGTCGTTTTAAAGTACCCAAAACTGTAATTTTCCAATTTCACAGGGTCCTTATTTGTTGATTGAAAAATATCACAACATTTTCAAACAGTATCCGAATTAGTATTTCAATAGTGGAATATGTCGTATTTGTTATAAATCGATTCTTATCGGAAAAACAATTCTGACGAGTCGTAAGACTTTATTTTTTGGAAGATTTTATTTTTTGACCTCTATCGTTAAATCACACCAACAATATACATTCTACAATGTCTTAATCAGCAAGATAACATATTTAATTCGTTAACATCTTATTTGAAAAAACGTGTATTAAATATTCAATGACTATAAAATGTTAAATTTTACAATTAACTATGCAACAATGGTACTTTATCTGAATTCTATGGACGTGACTAAAATAAACTATTTTCTTATGATAAAAATCTCTTTCTGCTACCGTGGTAAATTTGATTATTTTATTCTTGATATTGTAGTTAAAATATTCAATCAGAACTGTTTCCTTTTTTTGATAAATTTATTTTTACCGTTTAAAGTAAGTATTTCGTAATTTAACTTAATTATTAAAGCATTTATAATTGATGTTTATTTATAATAGTTGATTAAAAACTTCACTGTTTTTTACGTATCTATTGTATTTATAATTTTCATAGATTTTGCTATTCTATGTTTGTTTTGTGTGAAGTTAAACCATTACACACAGAATCAAGTTGACTACAATGTTGGGAACATCTCAGCTGTTACTAACATTTAATATGTACATATATATTTTTAGCTATCCATACGTTTATCTTAATACTGGGCGTGCGCACGATGCATGTATGTGTTAATAGAGAGAGCGTAAGCATGGTCTTAAAACGAATGTTGAAAGGTGGCACTGCCACCTGCTGTACAAATATTTCAAATTATTGATAATAAAATTATCTAACTTATTTTGACTTGAACTTAACAAAATGTTTCATATTTTTTGGGAAACCAAAAGTATCCAAAATTGAATTTATTATCCTTAGAGGCCAGTCAAGCTTTCAATACCCACCCCCTCTTGGTGTTAAGTAATGTCGCATTATATTATAAAAAAAAAGTTAGAATATATATTTTTTAAAATCATCGGATTGTACTCATATTTTCACAATTCAAAATATTATATCGAAGCTGGAGAGTAAAAAAATATAACGGAAATCGCTAAATTTTAACAACATAATAATCAGAAACGTTGTTTTTGTAATTTGGAAAATAAAACTACCGTTACAATAATATGGATCAGTAGGTACTAAATAGGTGGGAAATTTATTTCAACGACTTTAAGAACGACGAAGTCCATCTATTCTAAAAGCATATGACCTACAGATAAATCCTTGTATGCAGTCAATAAATCGACTGTAGAAAGGAAAAAGGACGTAACCCACACATAGCAATTTTTACAGGAGTCACAAAAAACGTGTTTTGATGATTTTGGGCCATATGCAAATTATGACATATATACAACTTTTAAGTGCACAGAGACTTCTAAACTGGTGTTTAATTTACATATTCTAATATTAATTAAAGTGTTTAAGTTAAAAAACTTTTTTTTCAGTCTTTTTTCTTGTTTTAAATTTAAACAAGCTCATCTTTTTTCAAACTTAACTAAATTTCGATACTAATTCGGCATTTGCAGCTTACGTATTTTGATAGAACGTGTATCAAGTTTGATACATTGTGATTATCGAAAAAACTGTAGGTTACGTCTTTTTTCCTTTCCAAAGTCGATATGTAGATAGCTATTGTCAGTGTCACGCGTTGCTTAAAAACTTAACGTTACCAATTTTATTTATTTATAATGCTTTTATAATCCAACAAATACTATTGTCAAAAGTTGGTCAAACGTTATTAGCGATGCCCCTCGTAAACATGTCAATAAAGTTGTTCTTGTCATTTCTCATGTGGGAGCTTCCCAAAGATTTTTTTTATCAACTATAAGACGTCGTCAGTAAATTTATGCATTGTACTTAACGCGATGTATGTATACTATCAAGCATAGCATTCGTGTGCGGTCGACATTGCGTGAACAAAAATACACGACAATTTCCGAAACCACAATTGTTGGATGTTATTAAAAATCAAAATGTTAAATAATCGGCGATGTAGATACACAAAAGAAATAATTGCTGTTATGCATCAGTAGTTTTATTTTTAAATTCTTTTATTCGGGGGATAATTGCGAAAAATTATCCATCGCCATGTCGTTGAAGTAATTGACTAAATAGATTAGGGTTCAAAAATAACATTTGAATGGAATATAGTTTAACTTCCTACGGTAGCAAAAATAATTTGTCACCCGGTACTATTTGGTAAATAAATAAAAATAATAAAACATTTTTAGTACTTTTTCCACATAAAATTTATTAGATCAGGACCGGTTTCGCTCATGATGAGCATTGTCAACTGATAATAAAAACAATAAAACAGTGATATTTATTCAAAATTTAAGTCTAATTTAATTTAAAATAAATATCACTGTTTTATTGTTTTTCTTATCAGTTGACAATGCTCATCATGAGCGAAACCGGTCCTGATCTAATAAATTTTATGTGGAAAAAGTACTAAAAATGTTTTATTATTTTTATTATAATGCCATTCCACCAAGTATTGACAGTGAACACCTTAAAAGTGGTAAATAAATATTAAATAGTAATTTTAATAAGCTGTCAAACATAAGTTTATTACAAGAATTTTAATAATTGATGACACCTCGATAGAATGGAACATATAATATTTAATAATAAAACACTTTTTGTTTATTCTGAATTATTTAATTAAGATCAAGACCGGTGTGCGCATCACGAGCATTATCAACCGATGAAATACAACAAAAATTTACAGTTATCACCTAAATACTGAACATATTGTAACATTTAACGGAATCAATATCTGTTATTATTGTAAGTATTATAAGCGAAATATTTTTTTAGATTCTCATACAAGCATATCGACTGTGGAAAGGATAAACGACGTAACTCACACATATCAAATTTTACAGAAGACACAAAAAAGTCTTTTGATGATTTTAGGCTAAAATCAAATTACGAAATATACACAACCCTGAAGTGCACGGTGACTGATACACTGGTACTAATATTATTTTGATAAATTTTTCAATAAAAACATTTTTTATGTCCTTTTTCCTGTCCTAAGTCTTTCTTTTTTCAAACTTAAAAGCAAAATTTAGATACTAATTCAGCATTTTCAGTTTCCATCCTTTTGATAGAACGTGTGTCGAGTTATATACATCGTGATTATCGAAAAAAGCTGTTTTAGAATAACTGAGTGTTACCTTTTAAGGTGTTCACTGTCAATACTAGGTGGAATGGCATTATAATAAAAATAATAAAACATTTTTAGTACTTTTTCCACATAAAATTTATTAGATCAGGACCGGTTTCGCTCATGATGAGCATTATCAACTGATAAGAAAAACAATAAAACAGTGATATTTATACAAAAGTTAAGTGATAAAAACAAGGTATGACAAACAATTGGTATTACAACCTAGCGAAAGAATTGTTGTTTTTGTTGTAATAGTTTTCATTGCTTAGCGGTCTTCAACTTTTTATTTATAGTTTATTTTCCTTGTATTTTGCTTCAATTCTTTTGCTAGGTTGTAATACCAATTGTTTGTCATACCTTGTTTTTATCACTTAACTTTTGTATAAATATCACTGTTTTATTGTTTTTCTTATCAGTTGACAATGCTCATCATGAGCGAAACCGGTCCTGATCTAATAAATTTTATGTGGAAAAAGTACTAAAAATGTTTTATTATTTTTATTATACTGAGTGTTACGTCCTTTTTCCTTTCCACGGTCGATAGGGTATAAAATGCATAATTTTATTTACGAAGAAACATTGTCAATTTAAAGTTTATCGACTTCCAATGGAGTATTTCAAAGCAAGTATATCAACATCAAAAAGAAAGTTGACACAATAGAAACATTTTAGTAATTTTAGTAATCACTTTACTACAATTTATTATCTACATGAAATAGAAAGAATAATATATTTGCTTTTCGACTTGCCATGGATCGTTAAAAGTGGGACAAGGGTTTCAGTTTTCTCAAAAGCATACTCACAATAAAATTATCTGTCAAATTGACTATTCATCCAAATATACAGTAAACCAAACCATTAGAGTGTGAAATCTCTGATGATCCGGCTGTTGTTTGAAAGGAAGGGAGAGGATACAGTTGGCTTGTTCAGAGAGAAGTTAGAATATCTGGGATGTGAACCAATGGAACAAAAAGAGTAGATCCGCAACTTGAACGTGGCCAATAAAAATAGTAAATATTATCGACGATAATAATAAATACTGTTTTCATGTTTATATGTATACCTGGTTCCGAAGCCGATTAGAATTTTCTTCCACTCGGTTATGTGGCCAAGAGTTTTTACCTTCGAGAAGATTACACACATTAATTCTAAGATTCTAAGATTGTTCTCAATGATTTTATCGCTTTCCGTCCACTCAATCCAATTCTATTAACTAATTAACGAGAAAAAAATCCACTTATTTTTGTTGTAAACAATGTGTTTAATTATAAAATTGAAATGTTGCATAATTTTTTTTTGAAATGATTATTAAATGTTTTAATTATCGTGCTGAAAAGAAGAGAATTGTATAATTGTCTTAAGCCGATAATGAAGCCTTGGTTTTTTTTAATTCTTTACTTTTACTTAGGAAGATTCAAACTTGTTTCATAAAACTTATTATATTGCTTTTTTAGTATATGAGTGTAGACGATGTAAATGTGTAGGCATTGTTGATAAAGAAACTGGCTAATTAAAAAACGTAAAAAAAACATGCATATGTATATTTTACTGCAAGATTTATCGCCGAAGAAAAGGAAGTTATGAGTATTTTTAATTGAATATTGAGAATGTCGTTAATATTGCAAGAAAGTGAGTGTTGTTTTGGAGAAGATGGCTCAGGCCAAAAGCCTCAGGCCAAATCTGAGCCCATTTTTTCTCTGAACGAGAAGACGTTCCGCCAAAAAACACACCTTTGACGCAACCATCCGCGAGCATGGCCGTGCCGTATTTTGTTTTCACTACCAAGATGCCTGTTTCCGCTTTTACTTTAGAATGCAACAAATATATATATATGTAATATTATGTGACGCTTTCAGCAGTGCGTCGTTAAAACAAGTGCCCAAAAACTTTTTTTATTATTATTTATTGATAATTTTCAATTGAATATGCATAATAATATCATCAGTCAAGTTTTATTTTAATTTAAGATTTCGACTGAAGGTGCTTGGTGGAATTTCAATATTAAATTTGAAATTATGTACATTCACACAAATTTTGAAACTAACGACCCGGGTTTCGCTTTTCGGCATCTTCAGGCGTTCAAGTGCACGGATGAACTTGAACTGACGCTTAGTAAACGAATATATCGTGTTTATATAACAAATAAATGTTCAATAAGCATTCCCATGGGCTAACCCTTTTCGCCAGCAATGGATTTAAACTCAATTATACATTTATTATAACACCTTAAAAGTCAAATATATTATTGATTATTTAAAAATATTTTTTTACCTATCTCCGACGCCACTGGTATGAAGCAAGCTGTTTTTTTTATACGAGTGTAAAATTATTATTTGAATCAAAAGCCGGTTTCCCAGGGACCACCTCAATCTCAATACGAATCTCAATGATTGGCGAAGAGGAAGAAGAAGAGAAGAGGGCCGCGTTGTGTTTTATCGAATATGGTGGCGTTGGGCTCGTTTTTTTATTTATTTAATCGTTTCGAAAATAATACTTTTCAAAAATATTTACATTTTTATTGCTTTGCTGCGTTGGTGCATAAATCACCGCAGACAACTTCTTCCATAGTCTACTCTACTGACCGATAGGTGAAATATTTCATTAAATATTAAAACATATGTTTTTTGCCGTTTTAAGGCGGCCATAGGAATGCCTACAGATTTGAATGGTCAGAAACCCTAAATTACGTCCCCGGGATGTAAGCTTCTACGTCGTGATTTTTATAGTTTCTTTATGTGAAATTAATTTTTAATTTCCCGAAAATAGTCAATATTCTATGTGGATTTAGGTGTATCTTCGACATTTTTTTATTGAAAGAGAATATATGAAGCTCAAGAAATATAATTGCACTATATTTTTGTTTTACTTTTTTGTGTTCAATGAAAAAAAAAAACATAAGTTAGTCTACCAACACTAATATCTATACTCTATAGCAGTGTCTGACAAACTGTGTGCCGCAAGAAGTCTCAGGTGTGCCGCGAATGAAGAAGCCTCAAAACAGTCACGTTCGTCCGTAGTCTTCTTTTCCATCACTTGATTATCAAATGGACCACTGGGTCATCAACCATTCCTAAGGTTTGACAGTACACACCCAACACCAACAGAGGAGAAAATTTCAATTAATCTTAAAAACGGCTCTGTGTACAAAGCCTCATTTTCTAAGGTAGAGTTGTCAGCATTTTGGATATCGCTATCAAGTCAATATCTTCCATTAGCTACAACAGCAATTAAATCTCTGTTGCCGTTTGGATCGTCGTATCTTTGCGAATTTAGTTTTTCACAACACGTGGAAATAGTGTTTACAAATGGTAGATGAGGAGTGTTTGTTTACCTAATTTAAATCAGCATTTTTACAAAATTCTTCCTAAAATCAATTCCATTCTTCTCACTAGTGAAAGTATTACCACTTATGGACATATACATATCGACCGTGGAAAGGAAAAAGGACGTAACCCTCAATTTTCCAAAACAGCCTTTTTCGATAATCACAATGTATACAACTTGACACACATTCTATCAAAAGGATGAAAGCTGAAAATGCCGAATTAGTATCTAAATTTAGCTTTTAAGTTTGAAAAAAACTGAAATAAAGGTTTTTCCGAAACAATGTCTTTAATTGATATTAGGTTATGTCAATTAAACACCAGTACGGAGGTATCCGTGCACTTCAAGGCTGTGTATAATTCATAATGTGCATATGTCACAAAATCATCAAAACACGTTTTTAGCGCCTCCTGTAAAATTTGATATGCGTGGGTTACGTGCCTTTTCCTTTCTTCAGTCGATATGTTCATAAAATATTTTCAATAATGTTACCTACATCCAAAATGCATGTATTCATGTTAATAAGGTACATTTCCTTTTTTAATGCATTTTTATTTGGTGTGCCGTGGAAAAAATCCCATTCACCAATGTGCCGTGAAGTAACAAAGTTTGGCAGACACTGCTCTATAGTGATCTAAATATGAGAGTCATAGTGAATGTTACTTTGAATTCAATTTATAAAATTGAATGTGATAAACGAATAATTGTAATAAAAATAATAAAACATTTTTAGTACTTTTTCCACATAAAATTTATTAGATCAGGACCGGTTTCGCTCATGATGAGCATTGTCAACTGATAAGAAAAACAATAAAACAGTGATATTTATACAAAAGTTAAGTGATAAAAACAAGGTATGACAAACAATTGGTATTACAACCTAGCAAAAGAATTAAAGTAAAATACAAGGAAAATAAACTATAAATAAAAAGTTGAAGACCACTTAGCAATGAAACTATTATGACAATTATTATTGACATAATAATTTAAGAAATCCTTTAAACGCAATTTTGTGGAATGTCAAAATCGAACTTAATAAAAAAAATGATTAATTATAAACATATGTACTTTAAAAACTCAATATGAAATCTGATTATCAAAAATCGTGTCTAAGATTTCCCGATATTTTTTGAGAATAAATTTATATGCATTATTAAAACAACCCTCGTTTTTTTAAAAAATAATAATATTCAGTAGAAAGAATTTATAATGATTTTCACTGCCTGGTTTTACCGTTTTTAAAAATCAAAATCACGCTTCGCTTATAATTTATGTGATTTAAAACAATAAATTAGATGGTATATCTCAAAGTAAATCACGTTTACAAAATTAACATCGCAGATGCAAATAAAATCTTAATCTAAATAAAATATTAATTTTTCATTTTGAAATATATAATTCAACGATAAATTCATCCCACGCGACGTTTCAAGTTTTCAACTAAACATGAGGAGCAAACATTCAAAAAGTGTTTTGTCACAAATTTTGAAAAATGGCGTTTTATATCAATTCTGATAGCCCATAATAAACCCTATGAATGGAAATCAAAATTAGTGTTCAAAAGGGTTTTTTTTTCATATTAAAATGAAGTCATAAAGTTGACACATTCATACAAACCGTCACTTTTGCAACACTTAAATCATCATTTTCCAATCTTTGTATTTGTGTGACAAAACACTTTTTGAATGTTTGCTCCTCACATATGGATTAATAATTTCAAAAAAAGACATTTAAAATATTTTACTATTCTTTGCTCTTTTCAATAAATCTAGATTCACAATAATGTACTTATCGTATAGAGCAGTGCTCCGCAACCGCTGTGCCACGAACGTGCCCTAGTGTGCCGTAGGGCGATGATAAGTGTGCCGCAGCGCATTACTGCAGTGAAGAAAAGATCAAATAACTTGTCCAAACAATGATCAAATCAGAATTGCCTAGTTGTAGTACTGAGGTGGCAATATATATTACACAGTTGAGAACGATGTCTAATGTTATTTTTGCATATACTCTTGTGTGTATATATATATATATATATACGGAAATCTGAAAAACATCTGGAAAAAGGGTTGCTGAGCACTAACACAAAGGAATTTTCGGCTTTCTCATAATTTGTATTAAATAATCATTCATGAAAACTATCTTGTCTATCATAATGGTGACAAATTTAGAAATATGACGTTTGTAATGATTAAAATTTGAAAATTTATATCATCAGCACTCGGCAACGGCGATCGAAAAAAAACCTTCTCGTTCAAATTAGACTTTGCGAAGTCTAACAATTCACAAAATGTCTTTCTGCTTTCATATATGTTCAATATTATACATTTAATATTATACTTTCTTAAAAATACTATTTAGTATAAATTATTATTGTCGAGAGAAAAAAACAAAAATCTGTTTATTAAAATGGCGAATAAGCATGTATGTCTTGAAAAAACTTACGTAATTATATCGTGATATTTATAACACATTTAAAGAGTCTGTCTTAATCTATGTATTCATTTTTTTCTTTGGTGTAGTAAATTAATCGATACAAAAAGTAATACAACGTTTTGTTAACATATAAATCTGTATATTTTAGGTTCATTTGATATTTTATAACTGAATGAAAATTAAGTATAGTTTTGATAATATCACGAAGCTAAAATAATTTGACATTTCTCAATAACTGTGGAAACAAATACATTATTCGATTACATGTTTTGTCAATGCATTATAATTAAATATTATAATATATTAAAACATTTAGCGCAAGTATTTGATATAAAAATGCTGTCAATATTTTGAAAAAACTGCTTTCACAAAAAACTCGTCAAACATCAAGTTTTATTACTAAAAAAATATTTGCATTAGAGTTGCATCCACGCAACGTTCCACATACAAAAAATATTTCATTATTATGGAGTGATTTCTGCCCACGTAGATAGTTTTCGACCATTCAATTTGTCAATTGCTTTTATTTGGCCAGAGAATTCA
The DNA here is from genome assembly GCA_030503985.1 of Himalopsyche tibetana. NCBI lineage: Eukaryota > Metazoa > Arthropoda > Insecta > Trichoptera > Rhyacophilidae > Himalopsyche > Himalopsyche tibetana. Next base: position 33,087,568 of record JAPJYX010000012.1, on the reverse strand, counting down.
TTTTTTAATTAAAAATCACCCATTTAACATTACATATGACTTAATAATTGCAATAAAATTAAAAAGAACTCTTTTACATACAATATTTTGTTCAAAACCATTAGTTAATTCATAAAACTTATTTAAGATTTCGACTGAAGGTGCTTGGTGGAATTTCATAAAACTTTACCTTTTTTTTTCGTTCAGTCACGTACACAGTTTTTTCGCTGTCATTTTTTACACGGTTTTTTAATAGAGCGGTCCAATGAAAAGAAAGAATACATTATTTTTACACGAATTATTTGGTGTATAAACAAAAAGTATACAAATAACAGAGTTCCTGATTAAAAGAAATTTAACAACACATGACGACAGTAACAGTCATAAACCTTCATTAGATTCGAACACATTAGACGTGTTAGACATTTCTAGCGATGAAAGCGATTTGCATCAAGTCCTTTCTTTATAAAGAGAGAGTCCAGTCCCGAACCAAATTGTTGATTCCGGGATTGTAATTTTGTGGTCCCGGAATCACGGGACTGGTCCCGAAATTGTTTTTTTACTATGCATATTTGTACTAATGAAATTAAAGTAGTGTGTAGAAGTAGAAATTCTGTTTTATAAGAAAATCAATCACGAATGTTTCGGGAAAATATTTTCTAGTCTCGGGATTCAAATGTATCGAAAACTGTATGGGATTCAGGATCCTGGGATTGGATTATCTATGAATAGATTATTTTTTCTTAAATAAAATGCATTCATTATTTGTAGATTTTTATTGGGTTTTCAATATTAACTTTGTTTACACGATTTTCTATACTACAATATTCTTCTTTGTTAAAATAACACTTTTTTTTTTAATTTATAAGATCAATCTTCAATTTTTCCACGTATTATACAACATTGTGCATTTTTGTTATACACGGTGTTTAGTGGAATGTATCTACCCTGTAACAAAAGAGTTCATTGTACTTAATACGTGAAATTTTACCCTTACCTGAAATTCATGGACGCTACAGTGAGAATTTCCAACAAAAGATATTGATCGAGTACAACTATTGGTGAATCCAATAAAATATTTTTTTCTAGAGAGTGTACCATTAGAATGTTGCGTAATTTATTAATCCCCGGTTTTTTAAAGATTATTTATAATATGACAGATTTGAAAATACCGCACAAGAAAGTGGCTTTATCTGCGGTATTTTAAAATTTACCAGAAACACTGATACCTCTTAATATAAAATATTGATTTCAGCACTCTTCCGTAGTCAGGATTTTAAAATCTTTTCTTAAGTTATGTTTACTTTCAACATAATATTATGACTATCAATTTGATATCGCTGGCAGTCGACAGGTTAAAATTGAATTTAGAAATCTATGTTTTGTTTCAAACTTAATTAGTTGTTTCTAAGAAACCAGATTAATTTATAGACATTTAATCGAGTTTTAAAGCATTTCAATGAAAGATAAAATATTTTTTTATTTTTTGTTCAAGAAAGTGTGCACAGTAATTATATTAGTAAATTGAAAATAGTTATAGTATTGCAATACTTTGTACATTACAATGGTGTTTATCATTAATCATTGTAAATTATCTCTGCCGTGCTATTGTGAAATTAATAAATAAAAAATGAGTGTAATTTGTAGAAGTTCCAATTTTTGTTCGCATTGTCAGCTGGGTAATTGATATAAACTTTCACCGCGGTGAGTTATCACGTGAAGAAAAACAAATGGACGGCGTGAACTCTTCTTTCGCGCCTCTTTTGTTATAGCCCCAAAACGCTGCAGACAATTTTGTAGTTAGCATATTATTATTTTTAACTGATGATGCACGATAAAACCAAACACTACACAACTCTCAATCAGCGAGTCGAGAGGTACATGGAACCCAATCAGCCATTTGATTCAAAATTGAAAAGAATATATAATATATTAAAAATTGGCTCGTATTTTTTCGGTCAGAATTTATATAACATTGGTCAGAATTTATATTAAATGGTCATAATATATCGGTCAGTTTAAATAAATAGTAATAGTTAAAATGAAATTAAAAAAAAAACTAACCTAACCTAACATTAACGGTTATAAAATATTCTGACCGAATAATATTTTTATTCTGACCAAAAATTGATTTAATTTGTTCCTTTTAAAATCTATAAATATATATCCTTTAAATAATTAGTTCTACAATTCAAAGTATACAGTCAATAAAGCAACACTGATGTTTGGAAAGAGTAATTCGAGTTTTAAGGGGTATATTCATCTAATAGTTGATAAGTACGGTGTTAGAATTTAGGAATTCATTATATTTAGTCTTACTAAGCAAATATTGTTTATAATTTTAAATTTAGACTGAATGCGCTTGTTGGAATTTCAATCTTAAATTTGAATCGATCAAATTTAAGTCGAATATACATATTTTTTCCTATTGGAACTAAGACCACGAGAATTAAAGAAGATTGATAATAGAAATGTATTCTAAAACGAAAAATTCTATAATACTAAAAGAAGGATACTTATATCACCGTCATGTGGAAGAAGATTGAGCGTAAAATTTATCGTTACAGTTATTTTAATGTTTAATTTTACAAATTAGTGAAAAAACCAGTTATGGATTCAGCCGTAATTTTATGAAAATCCATAGAATGGTTAATTTCGTTTTACAACTGGTTGTGCTTTAGTTGTGGCGCGTATTTTGCATATTTGACAATTTTCTATTTGAAAACTGTTTCGTTTCTTTGATTGATTTATCTATTTCTATTCGATGGTATGGGTACTTGCAACGCAGTCTTAAGTTCCAAGCAGTGTTATAGAAAAAACGGCAAAAATGAGCGGGCCGTTAAATCCCAGCCTCTCCTAACAAATTGTATGGCGATTATACGTAGATCAACTCTAAATTCCAATTTATGAGCTTATTTTTCGTTGAATATAACATGTATGTTTGAAAGATTTCTTGTATGAATATTTTGTGATTCTTTGGTGTTATTAAATTGCAATTTACGATACATCGGAAGGGTCATATATGCAAATTAAGTAATGATTGTAATAAATATAGCGAATGGCAAGAAATGCGATGTGTGGTAAAACCAATAAAATTTAACTTCCCACTATTAAGTATCACAGTTATATAAAATATTAATTATAAATTACATAAAACAAGAGTAACCAGCAGAATTCATATTATATTATGTACGATTTTGACGCCTATTGTGATATTATGAAATAAATGATGCGTCTTATCATATAATAATGGCAATATACCAAGTGAATAATGATTTAATCAATTACAATATTTAAAAAATAATGAAGTGAAATGTGTTACCTTAGTTTGACTAACTGATTTTTGATTACTGATATGACTTGAGAAATCCTATGGAAAGATTGAGTAACGAACCAGTGTGCACAAATAAATTTTTAGATTGATTATTAATTGATTGAAATTCCAATAATGACGTTGATTTTTTTTATGAACTATCCAACCTCATATTCTGTATTGAAATATTGTAAAAAAAAAATTTTTTGCCTTCTTTGTTCGCTTTTGTTCTCCGAGATTTTTATTTAAAAACCTTAGAAAATGTGTTTTTTTCTTATTTTGAAAAATATGTAATTACATGATGATATAATACGACAATATAAATATGTATTTCATACAATATAACAGAAACAAATGGTTTCATTAAGATGTGATATTACTTTGAACATTATGAATCCGGACCGCTTATCTTAAAAAAGTACCTGTTTTCAACTCTATAACATGGCTTTAACTATAGGGGGCTTTGGTACTTGTAATGCCCGAATGCTCCCTCCCACCATTTTAATTCTAAAATAACGTGGAAAGTTATTAGGTTGTCCTGTCCTAGCCCTATCCTTTCTATCTCAATTATCTTCTAAAAAAGAGAGGTTGAGTAACTGGAGACATCTCCATAAGAAGATTGTATATTTCAAATTTGAGCGGCCATGGATTTAAATTTTATACGCAAGCGCTTGGAGAATGAATATAATCAATCCATTATATATATATGTTCGAAAGTCGAAAAAAGGAGATTTTCTCTCCTGCGGCCTTATGTTGAATCAGGTAAATGATTGTGGCTTTTAGAAATCAAAAGGTTCCCCACCCCTGTACTAGATAGTATCCGTGTGAAAAATATTTTTATAAAAACATTATTCTTCCTCTGATTGAGTAATGGGTATTAACCACTTTAAGCAGTTCAAAAAACAAACTTGAAATAAAATTATTTTTAAATATTTTTTCATAAACCTTAAAATGGTCACTTATCATAATAAAATTAATTATTTTAGTTTTCTCATTATGTTTTCTTACTAAAAGTCTAAAAGTTAAGTTAATAATTTTGAAAAATAATCTTTGCTGAAGGTTGGAGTGAGAAGGGGAGAACGTCAGACTCCCGTTATGTATGTAGATGGTTTGAAAAGAATTTAGACCCTCACTTACTTATCTAACATAAGTATTGAAGTATCGCTAAGAATATAAAATAATACGTATTTCTGTTATGTCGTGCAGGGCGTTGAAACTGAACACGAATCACGTACCTTAGCCATGCTATGACAAGGAACAAAATATGAAAGATATTAATTTTATTCACATAGCTTAGTGGCGTAAAAAAATGTTAGATACAACATGTGGTAAGTGAGCGAAGCACACGAAAGTAGATATTAAATATCGTGTACGTAAAGATATCTTAAATATTTTTATTATTTATTAATAACAATAATATATTGTGTGTAATAATTTTAGTATAACCGTTGTTTTTTTTAATATTTAAAAATCACTTCTATTGGATAGGTATTGGAGTTTTATTTTAGTATACATTTAAAACATTTTTTTACAGAATAATATTGACAGTGTTAAACGCCTTTTAAACAATAGACCTATTCGGTAACAATGCACGAGGGATTGAATCCGCGAACGGAAACTTTCACAAATTGATTTTTCAATAGATAAAAGTTTTTTTTTTTAACTTTTGCAGTTTCTCCCGCACAACAAGTCACTTTCTTATTAAATTCTTATATGATTCCTCCTTTACAAAAATCAGCGAGATTAAGTAAATGAATAATAAGCAGTTTTCGTTAAACTATTTCTGTTATGATACCATGTGAGTGACTGAAAAAAAAATCATTGTTATACCAGCAGTAGTCATTAAGTTTTTGTGTTTTGATAAAATCGTAATTTTCGATTATTATTTAATATGTATGCACTTAAATCACGAAATTGGATAGAGATAAACGAATTTGATTCACATATTTAAAGCGTTAAATTATTCAAATTAAACATATGTTTAAGCTGTGTAAAAGTGTACAAAATATCTACCTATCTGCATTTATAACTCAAAACAGCCAGTTGACTAAGCGCCTTCTACCAGTATAAGGACGAAAATTATAATTATAAACAAAGTAGGTACCATGGCAAAACAACTGAAAATTTTGAATATATCAAGAGATACTTTAATATTTGTGTTTTGAGAGTGTCACTTATTTTTCCTTGTATATTATTTATTACCCACTATAGGTGGAATCGGTAGTCTGAGGTAGTCGGTGGAACTCGCAGCCCTATGCAATCAATATGCATGGCTAATAACATATCCGGCGGCAGATTTGTGCGTGGACGTAATGGGTGGCTTATTTTATGATTAGAATTATTTTGTTTCGACGAAAGACAATGGCACGAGAATACAAGGCGAGTGTATCTGCGATATTATTAAAAATTAAAATTATTATTCTTCACCGTTTCACTGATAGTAAATAACTAGACACGACCACTATTGTGACGACATCGAATCAGATTTCAATAAAAACACAATTCATATTTTATAATGTATATAAATTAAGTCGCCGTTCCTCTATATCAAAAAAACTTTCATTCGCATCGTTGCGTGAGCCCGAGTTCTTTCAAAAGTTGATGATACTTTCATACAGTTTGTCATAATATATCAAATGTATGATTTGCAATTGTTTTAACAATATGGAGCAATGGATCCGACACATAGACTTTTATTAAAGACTTGCCACACTATAAACACCTGATAACTAAACATTACTTGCTGAAACGTATTTGGATTTAAGTGGTTAATTTTATCACTTCACAGCACATATACTAAGAGTGCCCAACCGGTCGATCGCAAAGCAAAATTTGGTCGATTCCGAAAACGACAATGTTAGAAATGAATTATTTTTTAAGTGCATATTTAATGATATTATTTTGCATTTAAAATAAAAAAAAGGAAAGTTTGTAGACGGGAAAAAGTCCCTACTAGAAGTTGATAGCGAGAAAACTTTAGATTGATAAGTAGCTCCCAGCGGTGGCGGCCGGTCAATGAGGCATTGAGTCAATGCACCCCTTGTATATGCAGGGTCGGCTATATTTCATGAAATAATATTTAACATAACATTTATACCATTCATTCATTTTAAATTCTGCATGTATTTTTTTCCTTTTCTAAATTTCTAAAATATTTATTACAGACAATAAATACATGAAAGGTAGGGCACCCTTGATATATACGATATTTTGTTTATCTATTTCTCTTTATAATAACGTATGCTTTCTATAACAAAATTCAGTGCCATAAATCAAAATACATTAATTTAAGCCACGTCCACTCCCAATGTGGATTATATGCATACGCTCCAATAATTTTCAATATAATAATCAGCCTATTGCTCAATTACTCTCTTGAGAGAGGGTAGAGCGATAAGTGATAATTAGCTAAAAGCTCTTTCTACAACCTGTTTTGAGGATCAGATAGAAGGTAGGGAGGGAATAAATATAAAACCATCGTAAGCATTCATATGAAAGTTTCCATTCCCTTTTAAGCACGTGACCCCAAAGCTACAGAAAATCTATTTTGCACTTTATTTACAGAATGCAATGGAAGAATGAATGGTATATGGCGTAATTTTCTTTTGATATATTATTTAGAAATAAAAATAGTATACTATTAAAGTGCCAACACATTACACGACTTTAAAATTGAAATAAAAAAGTTGTTTTGTTCGGTCAGTGTAAATTTTTGGTTCCCGGTAAATTGCTCGAAAGGAAATTGCTCGAATAACAAGATAATCAATTTGTTTCCGTTTGTTCTGTCTTAGCCCTAGTCTTCTATGTTTTCTGGAAATATATAGAAAAAAATTGAGTAACTAATTAATAAGCAGTTCTCGTAGAAACACTTCTGTTGAAATTAACTCCGTTAAAAGATCATATGTTCCGCATTTGGAGCGAACACAGTTAAAATAAATACTTACGAAAATTATTTTTATATTTCACTCTCTAAACAAGTGTCGCACAAGATAAAAATGAAATTCGTAGAAAAAGTCGTGAAAAATCGTTTAAATAACCAAGCAATTCGAATAATTTGTAATTCGAGCAATTTACCGGCTCCCTAAATTGAGCTCCCTAAATTGAGTCCCTAAAAATGTTGAGAAATTTTCTTTACAGTGGAATAATATAAGTATGTTTCTAGTCTATACCCTGGACTATGAGTAAACAATATTAAATTCAAATAAGCGCAATATCGTGATTGGTTGTTTTGTTTTGGCCACATACTAAATTTTATTTATATTCCATATATAATAAATGAATATGAATAGTTTTAAATCAATTTAGAATGCATATTTTGAAATAGATCCGTTAAAATATTGCGTGTCGTCTGCTGCAGCATTTTACCGTATAAGAAATTCCGTCCCACCAAAATAGGACAGCGTCAAATAAATTGATTGAATCGCCAGATACACGAGTCCAGATCGAGATCTTGTCACCCACGCCGCACTGCTAATACAACAATACGGATTACTGACACAAATATGGTCGGTCACACACAGACAGACATACGTCGTATCACATCACGGCCCGAAGGCCTTTAAGAGGCTTTTTCTGTAACACGCTTTTAGATTGATGGTCTCTGTTCAATTTGACAGATGCAATTCTTCCCATGACATTAACTTTTAATCTACGACAAAAATGTTTGTCTTTGCTGTGAGATGCATTTTAAGTCAACTTCTAATAACATTTTATTATAAACTAGCCGGTTCCCGGCAAGCATTGCAATGCCACTCAAAGAAAGAAAGTGTTTGTGTTTTAATTGTGTTTATTGAAGTGAATATCTTCTTTTTCTGTCTGCTTGACTTTGTTGCCGATTGTCTATGGTACGACACACGCGCCAACTACTGTAATTTATTTGTACCACGCCTATAACCTTCGCCCAAGTAACATGAACGGTATGGCTGACATACAAACATTGATTTTTATATATAAGACCTACTGTAAGTAAATTGTTATATTTCATAAACTTTGCGCAAGTGCAATCAAAAAGTTTGTCAAAGTTTTATTGCAATCGGTAGTCGGGTAAACTCATAAAATACGAACAAATCACATCTAATGCACGGAACACATTTGAACGGAATGTTAAAATGTAGACCACACGATTCGACAGATTTGAAATATTCCATTTTTAATAGAAACAATCGAACGTCAAATTTGAATTGTCTGAATGCTGTTTGATCGTCAGACGACGGTTGACAGTTGAGTTGCATGAACGGTAGACATACAAACATTGATTTTTATATATAAGACTTACTGCACGTTAATTTTAATAATATTAGTGCAAGCAAAAAGTTTGTCAAAGTTTTTGGATCAGCGGTTTGGCAGCCCATAGAGAATGAACAAATAAACATTATTTTTTTTATATTATTTCAGTCATTAAAAAACAGCTATGAATCACAAATAAGATGACGTACGACGTACATGTCAAGAATTAAAGATGTTCTTATGATATTATAGAAGGATTGAAAGTGATCGAATGAAAGTGACAGGGACCCATGAAGGTCCTGATTGGTAATGATATACTCAACAGAGAAATTGTTTAAAGTGAAAGCATGACGTTAACATGATTTGAATATTATTTTACTAAACTAGACCCGAAAAGCGTTATTTCTCAGTTTTATAACATTAGGTGTGTAATAATTTATTATTTTATTTTCACGATGATTTTTTTACGGTATCACAACTCACTTAAAAAAATATTATAATTATAATTCGATACATCACATTTAGTCGTAATCTGTGATATGCAATCTTTCATGCAATTTCACAATTTCACATTCGACATAAATATTCAGAATCTAGCATCAAAACAATTACGCAACCGGCGATCAATTTATTAAGATCGTTGTCTCAATTTCTATGCAGGCTATCATTTTATTTAAATACACCAAGTTATCCTTGTAAACGTTGATTTAATAATACTGTATTCACATCTTGATTTGACAATGATTTCATGAGATAAGCGTCTAATCGTATGCATTACGAATTTGACGTTTTTTTGTTTTATTTTAAATTGATGATATAATTTTCATTTACGTAATATGTTGCTTTCAACTCTTAAGAAGTATATATTTTTTTCCTCTATCCATTTAATAATTTCAGTTTAAAGCAATCTAGTATATCCTTGATTATGCATTCAATAAGTTTTGTCGATATTTTTTTATATTAGTGATCTCTATCGGTATTTGAATTTTCTCATAAAAAATTGATAATGAAAAAATCTACGCATACATCTTGACAAAACGCTAATTTAATACAATTTAAATTTATTGTCTTACCAATTTAACCATCTAATTCAGCTCGAAATGAGCGAAACCGATCCTGACCTATTAAATAAAGTGAAATAAAGTACAAAGGAATATTTTGTTTTTTTTAATACAGTGCCTTTCCACCAAGTATTGACAGTGAACACCCTAAAATCATCTAATTCTTCTCTAAATGAATAATGAAAACATAATATACTAAACTATGTTCCGCGGAACACTGGTGTTCCGTGGGACTTAAATAAGCGTTCCACAAAAAATTGGAATGGTAATATACCCTGCAACGTATTCAAACATCTTCTACTTCATATTAAAAAATCGATTGATTGTAAATCTTCATTGATGTTTAAAACTTTAAATATGTAGGTACAGGCGGAGATTTTCAATCATTTAGAGCTTTGTTAACTCTCATTTTTAAGTAATATTTTTTAAAAATAATTAATAATTAAATAATATGTTATTTAATAACATTTTATTTTAAATACTTTTACAATTTAATTGTAAGAACCTGACCAAAAAAAAGCTTTGTTCAGGTAACATTTCCAGATTTGCTGTGTTCCATTGTGCAATAAGTTTGGGAAACCCTGTACTAATTAATTTTATTGGTCGATTTGTAACAGTGGTTAACAATCTATATCTACATGCGTTCAGCGTAGAATCGATTAACAAATCTTTGTATAGATTAATTATTATTGTTTTTTATCAAACCGCATGAATGTTCAAAATTTCTTCAGCCCTTTGAGTCCATTGTAACAAATTCTAGACTCTGTTACTATTTTCCATCTTTAAATTTTGAAGTGATGTAACGGATATAAATAAAACAGGTAAATTGAAAAAAATATTTGTAGTCATTGTTATGAAACTGATGTCAATATCAACCATAGCGATACATAATCATAAATTTTGGTACATCACATAACATATTTTAGTGTTCATAAGTTTTTTTAAATAAACTGAAAAAAGAGAAACCATGAAGCATTTCATAACAAGACTAATTTTTAATTTTTTTCATTGCCCGTGTCCACTCATAATTTCTACACAGTGACACTAAGATTCTCTGCCCGACAATATTTTACTATCTCCAATGCTTAGCATCCTTCCAGGATGATGGAATCCATCTGACATGCCTTCTCTTTTTCGGCGTTGGGTCCTCTTTTTAATTATGATTATTTAAGGAACCTTTTGATATTTATTTATGGAGATTAAAATTGATGAAATTTGTTACGAAACATTTTTAATCATTTTTTAAATTAAATTTTTACTCTAAAAAATGTAAGTGTTCACCTTCAACGTTGAACTAAAATTTTGCAACGAATGCTTACTTAGACATCCACCTCTGACTGCGTACATTTAGATATTTTATGAATGGCGTTCGCTTAATTGACTGCATATCAATCAACTGTAAATTTAAAAGCTGTTAGTACGGACGGACCAAAATAATTCGTGACTTACTTATTTTAGCCGCAGTAATTATTTCTAACTGTACTTAAAATTTGTTGTTGAAATATCGAAAAAAGTGTACCGTATGAGAAATTCATTGAAATGTTTAATGAAATAATCTGTACGGTGCGTTGCATTTCTTCATTTTGTTTTGACAGGTCTCATCGTCTTAATATATTGTATACTCTTGCGTAAAACTAGTTTTTACATAACTGGCTTGTCAAATCTTTGATAATATTGATTTTATTGTTCATATAAATTAATAATAGCAAGAAAATCAAATGCTACGGATTGAGAAATTTGATTTCAGTTTATTGACATTTTTAATAGCACGCCATATTAATCGGAATATAAATTTGATTTCATATTGTCTATCGCATCGTTGATTTGGCATGCATAATAAGAGAAAGACAAATATCGAAAAGGGAGATTACAATTTATGAAATACACAAAAGCTGACTTTATTTCTTCACTGGCAATGTTGATGTACTAAGCGACGTACAAATTCAGTGAAACATTACCAAACGAAAAATTGTGATCTGGCGATGGAACAGAATGCTCATAACAAATATTAAACACAAAACTAAAGCGTAGTTGCAAAAGATAGACGTCTGAACCGATGTTCCCTACGAGAGGTTAGCTGCGCGAAAAATTCAAAGAGGCAATCCAACAAATACGTGGCATATTGGATTGATATTCAAATAGTTTTTTGTATTTGTTTTTATTTGCATAGTAAAAAAATAATATCATTCAATATTTTTACTAATAAGTGTAATTAAAACATAAAAATAACAGAACTCATTCAATTTGTATTACTCAGTTGCTCAATCTGTCTTTTTCAGAGAGAATGGGGATAGAAGGATAGAGCTAAGAAAAGACTAGTGGTAAGCTAATGGCTCTCGTTATGCCCCTCTATAATAGGTTTTAAAAGGGTTGTAAGGATTTTTTTAATATCACAAACACCCATACCTTTGAACAGAAATCTAAAAATCGATTAAAAAAAAATATTCGTACCAGGACTCAAACCGGTGACATCCGTCACGGAAGCCAAGGGCGATAGCCGCATAATTAGTTATATAAAAGAAAAGCATTATTTAAAATATAAATATGTATGTACATTAAATTTCATTTTGTTGAATCTAAGAGCATATAAATCTAAAACACTACCAAATTGTTCTTTGCAATATAAATATTATTTAAATAGAGCTACAACATATAAAAAACATTTTTTTAGTTTTGAATACAAATATTTTTTTCCGTTTAAAGTGTTTATTTATTTATGAGGCAAATTTTTATATTGCATATTTTATTTTGAAAAACTTGATAATAATACAACATTGTCTTTTTAATAGCGAATAGGTAATTAATTCATAAAAAGAGTTTCAGCTACTTCAAAAACTTACAATTAATTAATACAAAAGAGAAATAAATATTTTTCGAAGAAGACTCGTTCGCCGTTTTATTTTTAAATAGCAAAATAATGCATGAGCAGAAATGATTATAAAAAATATTTTGATGGGTGCGGTGCGTTGCGTCTCATCGTCGCATCACATTGCGTTGTCGATATCTGGTTGATAATATTATTTTAAAATAGCGTCAAAGAAAACAAAAGAAAGTAATAAATTACAAGAACCATTACAATAATTTATACTTTTTACGACGATTTATAGATCCGCAGTCATATATGTATAATTTAAAATAGACATCGAGCATAAGAATCCCATTATTACTTTATACTTAATATCTTACAAAAAAATGTCCAAGACTTTGCTGATATGTTACGACTGAATAAGGATAAAGGATAATATATAGAAGTACTGTAAGTAGAATTACCAATCTTCAAAAAACACAAAAAACACCAAGAGAATGGCTAATGGTTAAATGATATTTAAATTATCAACTCTAGTTATTAAAAACATATTATAAATAGTCCGAGGTCTAGTGGTAAGCACTTTACTCTTTTTATGAAGTGGATCATAGTTACTTTAATGTAAAATTAAAATACATTTGATTTAAATTTGAGATCTAGGATAGAACTGCAACGGTAGGCTGCCAATACGTTAACAAAGGACTCGCTTAATGTCAAAGCAATTCTCGGTTTTCTGAAAAGGACTGTTTTTTTATCATTTCTATGCAAATATATGCAATACTCAAATAAGCAATCGATTGTTTCTTAATACTCTTATAATATGTAACAATATGCAATTTACCGTAAACTTATCAATCTAAATGGATAAAAATGTACTACTTACTGTGTATGTGTCGTGGATAATATATAAGTCAGAAGTTACTAATTTGATCTAAGGATATTTTTTTCTCTTAAATTACCAAAGGGCTCGTGCGAGCCCCTTCGAGCCCGCTCCAGCTCACCCCTGGATAGTGGGTGTTTGTAAAGTCTCTTCGCGTGCAGTTGGTCGAGTGAAATAAAAGCAATTTTCATTTTTAGTTTTCTTCAGTGTTTGAATTTCTTAATTAATATTTGTAGATATAATAGTAGAATCCACATCTATATTATTTTTGAAACTGTCTTAGTTGATAATAATTACTTATATTTTTCTCAATCCTACCGTTGCACAGATGAGTAGCACAGTTAATGATTAGTGGCTCATAATAACTTTGCCTAAAGCTATATAAAAAAATAAGATAATGTGTCATGGTTTTCTGTAACTAATTTACTCTCCGAGATAATGACTTTTGAGAGGGAAGCTGTTAATAAAAACATTCTAGTAAAAATGCAATTGTAATTAGGATGAATTCGGCGGTAAATTTGTGGAGGTTCATTTCAAATATACTTTTATTATCATTATTTACAATGTAATTGATTTATTTATTTTTCTGTACCGCACAGTACTGCGCTTGCGCACTTTACACGATGATTAGTTAGGCAAAGAAAGTGAATGAATAATCTTGTATTTTGCCGATAACATTCCTGCATCATCTTGGAGATAATTAATACGAATAAAAAAAAATTCAAAATGGACATAACAGCAAACCATTATCAGTGCACTTGGTATTTTGAATATTTTTTATCACATTTGATACGATCGATGAAGAAAATCATCGTAAAAAACTATGCCCAAATGTTCAATTGAAAAACCATAAAATGATTTATTAACCTAGCAGAGATTTAAGCCCGGAACTATCTGCTCTTATGGTTAATGCCTTAGCACTGTGATCACAGGTTTCAAAGTTAACATTTTTTTACCTAAATCATGGATGCTTAAAAAAGATGATGTGAAAATTTGAACGATTCAAATTTAATATTGAAATTTCACCAAGCACCTTCAGTTGAAATCTTAATGTGATAAAAACAATAATACCAAAAAGCAACCCTTACTCCATTTATTTTGTATATATCAAAATTTTCTATTTATTTTTCTCACCATTTTTAACTACATGCTTTGATCATTATTCTAGACGACGGTGACATTAACTATACGCATCAGAGTAGCTGACCGTAAATTGTTTATATTGTAAAATTACTCCGTGTAAAAATTCATCTTTACATGTTATTTACAGAAATAAATTATTCAACTTTTTTTCACGAATCATTCAATTTTAAATTAATATCTCGTATTTAAATCTTTAACTTTATAACTAAATGACAAATAGCTTGTGCTTATTTTTACTTGTGACTAACTCTTTCGTGCTTTATCGCTTCTTAAAAATTGCTATTATAGTTAGTGCATTATCTTAAGTGCATTCGCAAACTAACTGTTTTTCATTTTGATTTTGTACACTTCCATAAAATTCTTGGTCGAACACGACCCGAGTTTCGCCTCTCGGCAATGCACGCGAGTGCATTCGCGTACTGATCAGCACCGGAAGATGCCGAGAGGCGAAACCCGGGTCGTGTTCGACCAAGAATTTTATGGAAGTGTACAAAATCAAAATGAAAATAATTTTAAGTTATTATCAAATTTCCATCAAGCACCTTCAGTCGAAATTTTAAATTATAGTTTTACATTTTATAATAATATGACTTATATTTGTATTTTCCGTAATAACTTATGTTCGCTTTTAGTTTATCAATATATCACAGTCAAGAAATGACAGCACCAATACCAATTTTATTGTACAAATATATATTTCTGCCAATTTAGCGTCCAATTTAGTATTTATTCTTTCGCAATGATGATGATAGTTAAGTGGTCAGCGCAAAGTGGTACAAATGCATTAAAGCTTATCGAATTTGTATTTATTTTAGTTTGATTTTTACATCGACTATCCATCAAAGCCATCATTCATCAATTTTCTGTAATGTAGAGCAAAACTAAATTTTAATTCTGTGTAGATAGATATCAAGTGTTTTGGTTCAATGTCATATTTTAATGGCTTTATAACATTTTTATATACATTATGTGTTGTTTGATATTTTACATTCAAATATATTTAAATCTCTAAGAATATACGTCTCTAGTTTTGTGTGTGCCTTTAGTTGAGTAACCAACATCGTTGGCTTCGTTTATGGTATCTACGTATGGACAGTATTAAAATTGAATTACTTTTAATAGATGATGTGATGAAAAGTATGTAACGGCGTTTGTTTTTTGTATATTAAATCTATGGAGCTATTAGAACTAGGGCGTGTAAGCGTCAAAGTTCTTCGAGTCTCCTTCATCGCTAATGTTTTCGTTTTAAGTATTCCCTTACCATCGTTACTGAAGAAAGAGCGTGATCTCTACAGAGATGAGAAATCCTTAGTGAAGCATGTTCACGGAGACACCGTATGCATTCATTTTCAAAACGCATTATATCTAAACTAACTATTAATCCTGGCTTAGCCCGTCCCTACTCTCTTCGTGTTTTATTTTTTAATAAAGCACATACAACCCCTATGAAAAAAAATAAAGAGAACACATAAGCAAAATAAATATGTAAAACATTACTTCACAGCAGTTGTTCACTATAAACATTATTCAATACTTTAAATCAACGAAAATAAGAATTCAAATTATATTAATTAAATGTTAATTTTGCTTATTGTGGACTCTTACACGTCAGCACCGATTTCATTTTCCGTGGTCCTGATCAAATGAATCGTTGGTTATTAATATTCTAGTTGTTTTACAAATCCATAAACTTAGAATTGGAGTGACCAAATGAAAATTAACAGTAAATAAAATTCAGTATCTCGAACATTGTTTTTTTTGGTAAATATAAAAAGTGGTCGCTGATCAAGCTAAGCCCTAAAAAGGATTGCTGCGGCTGTAGTAGCCATCTGCTTTTACGTAACAATACTCGTAACCACGCCATAACAATGAAAAAAGTCAGCAAGAGTGGTTAGCGAGGAACTTCGACACACTTGTCTTGAAATGTACTCGCTGGCAAAAACTAAAACAATTTTTACGACATATTAAGAAGACAGTTAAACCGGCAAGACTTGCATTTTGTGAACAATAAATATCGAAGTGAAAAACTTCCCCGCATTACTTTCGTTCGTCGGTGCTTCAACTTAACATCTTTGCAACGGTTTTTAACATTTTTGCTCGAGAACTACAAAGTGCGGATATATTATTTACTTTTTAACGCATTTTTATCGACGCACAAATTACCACAAAATTTCTGACAGCTTTTTGGAATAATGCCCATTAACACACGCTCATCTATTATTCCGGAAAATACTCGACATGTCGAATGGGGCATGCCTACACGTCCAATTATAATATTATCGCAAACTAGGGATTGCAAAACTGGACGAGTATATAATATTAATATTAATGCCGGTATTACATTTCTTTTGAATAAAACAAAAAAATAAAGCCAATTATGATTGCAATACCGGTTGGGTTAATCAAATTCTACATTTCATGCAAATATGTATTTTTTTAATATATCGTAATAATAAACGGGTGATTTTCATAAATATCTTAAAATCTCGTTTCCTAAAATAATTATAACTAAAATACTTATCAAATATGGAACCTGTCACTATTGATACAACATTTAAAGATAAATGTAGGTGTCTCCAACGACATCTATAATTAAAAATTAATAAAACATTTTTAGTAATTTTTCCACATAAAATTTATTGGATCAGGACCGGATGGTTGACAGACATTAAAGTTTGGTTAAACATTGGTTTTTACTTTGTTAATGATAATTTATACTTAATTGATTTTTGATGTAATAGTTTGCATTGCTAAGAGGTCTTCAACTTTTTATTTGTAGTTTATTTTTCTTGTATTTTGCTTTAATTTATTTGCTTAGTTGTAATACCAATTGTTTGTTATACCTTGTTTTTCTTACTTAACTTTTGTATAAATATCACTGTTTCATTGTATTTCTTATCAGTTGACAATGCTAACCATGAGCGAAACCGGTCCTGGTCAAATAAATTTTATGTGAAAAAAGTACTAAAAATGTTTTATTATTTTTTATAATGCCATTCCACCAAGTATTGACAGTGAACACCTTAAAAGTGACCTATAATTAAGAGAAATTATAAATAAAAGTTAATGTAATATCAATGTATTTGATTATGTTATCATTTAATCAAATTTTCAAAAATAAATAGCGTATTTAGGTTGAGAGTTCACTGCTGAAGCACGCCACTGGATCCCTGTTATTTTTTTACAGATGCATTTTAATAAAATATAATAACAAGGAATGCTTAACTCAACTGGGGTGTTTTGAAAATCTCATTTAGCTTGATTCTATAAATTATACGAACGTTTGTAAATAAGCCGTTTAATATTTTGTCTTAATTATAGGTGTCGCTATAGACCGCTGCACTCATCCTTAACAGGTCTAAAATATTTAAATTTACCGCAATTTTTTTTTTAATATGTGATGATTTCTATTCATTCAAAATTCGATTTTGTTTCATTTTCTATATCGTGTTGGTATTGAAGAAACATCTTGAATACCGGGATTCCGGTTTGCAATCCCTACTTCCAACTCACTCAAAGTCACCGAGAGAGCATAACTAATACTATTCCAGATATTATTATTTATCACTATAAAAGCTATTTGTTTGAGAAGTCAAAACAATCTTCCAGCATGGTGGTAGTACTTTGTTTTTACTATGAAGGCCATCATGTATTTTCGGGCAATTATTTTATATTAAAAAAATACAATTTTACATATTCCACACAATTTTTCAAATCATTGATAAAATACGTCTGCAATTATGTAGTAAACGAAATTTATTGTGAAGAGAATTCAAGTGAAAGAACAAATCCAATGTAATAATAATTGACTCAGATAAAGAACCTAGGAAATAAGGTTGTTTACACGATTTTTGTACATACATTATTTTTTTGGAATCAATGTATTATATAATGTAGGCGTAAAAAAAGTATTGGTCATAAAAAAAAAAACAGAAATTACCGGTAAACAATTTTACTCTTGAAATTTATATCATTAATTAAAAATAATAAGGTTTTAAAAAGTATTCATTAAGATGTTCAGTTGATTCCCTTAAAAAAACAATATTATTACTTTTTATTTTACCCTAGAAATCCCAAACGCGATTCATTAATATAGATATAAATACATAGCTGAATAATTTTTCAGATTAGTGTCTGAATGAAATATTCTTTATTATCAAAAGTGATAGAGATAATAGTTATTTATCGTCGTAATCCTTCGGTAAGTGGTGCTTCTTCCGAGTATTAACAATCAGACACATTAATAACGATAAAAAAACTCGGATAATAATAATAGAGTATTTGGAATTTGATTTTCTAATCGCGGCAAAGAGTATATTTTGCATGCAAATCTTACATTATATTATAAACACAAATGTTATGCGTAATAAATCAAATAAAAAAGAACAACGTGAACAGTTTTCCAGAGGTATTTCAGAAAGGCTTAGATACCGTGATAATAATATAACAACAGTAATTTTATTGTGTGTTCGCAGTCGAATATTCGAGTCCAAAATTGAGAACTGAGACGAGAGATGTGCAACAACAATAGCTATAAACCATTATTTATGCTGACAGCACAATAAGGTGAAGCTACCGCTTTTGTTAAATGATATAAAAAGTTGAAATTAAAGGCAGGCTCTACCAATTGTTGGGACACGTCCGTGAGCTACAAAGAATATGATAAATATACTTAACTTTTTAAGATCCTGGATATAATTTCATCAAGAAATGTCTTTAAACTAGAATTCGAAAAAAAAAAGTTTTTGTATAAAGTCTCTCTTCTCTCCATAGAATGGTTTTATATACTTTGAGTATACAGATTATTTTTACCGCTCAGGGCCCCCACTTGACTTGATCCGACACTGCATCCATGGACACAATGTACAGTTAAATACATACCTGTTGCATAAAAAAGAAATTTTAACATTGAGTTTATTCATATTCCAATAAAACTATTTTTTTTAATTTTTATCCATGTCCGCTCCGAATGTGGAGCATATGGCCTCCTAATGGAGGTGTCTCAACAGAAGTTTATTCTACGAGAAATGTTTGTTACTCAACTTCACTTTTTTTTCAATGTCAGTAGTAGGGAAAGAAGGATAAGGCTAGAACAGGACTAGTGGTTTACGGTTAACGATTTTACTGTAGACAAAATATCAGGTAATACAAATATCGTTTTAGTGTGAAAAATCATTTATGCTGGAACTATAATATATAATCAAGGTTGGAATTATTTCTACGACAAAACTTATATCATATTATTTATATAATCATTTTCTTTGATTGTAAATTGGACCTAAGCTAACATACTTTAATGATCCCTGCCAAAAAGCGTCTTCACAATGAGCCTCTCTGAACTTTCTCTTTTCGCAGGTGACGAAGTCCTATTTTTTTCTTTAATCAATTATATTTTTCATGTAAAATAAATTAGCAATTAATTTTTATAATTTCTTAGATCAATTTTCAGTACAACATTTATATTTTTCTGGCGAAGCGAACATAAACAAAAGAATTACATGAATTGAATTTATCGTAAACATTTTTTTGTCATGTTTTGGATTGTGACGTGACCCAGCCAGTTCCAATGTCTCTCCATATTCATGACCACTGACGTGACGGGGTGCTGTCTTGTACGTTCCTTAAATTAGGTTAGGTTAGTTTAAGTAAATATATACTAAGTCAGTAGTCGAAAAACTCATTAGTCAACTGAGACAAATATCAACTATACAACGATTGAAAAAAGTTTGGAGAACCAATTTTTTAAAACTTAAATTATGTAAGTATGTACATTGTTATTTACTTGATTAGGTAGGGTACTCATAAGCTGGCTTTAGCTTAAAGGTCCTCATTCTGATTGAGGTACGTTCGCTGAGATCACCCCTTCCAACTCTAAGTTTTCAGATCGAAAACCGACTTTGGAGCGTGGGACACGAAATTTCAATCGCACTTTTTGTGGTATTTTATGTTAGACCCACACTCAAGGGGCCTAAGAGCCGCAGTTTGCCAACCACATAATTAAGTTTTTTAAAACCTTTTTACTAACTATCTTTTTACTTAAATTACACACAATTCAAATGAATAATAATTAATAAAGAAAATAAGTGTATGTGCATTTAACTGTTTGCGTAGCGTTTCAACAAACTAGTATTTTTAATGAACTTATATTATTTTGATTGTTAACCATTAATAATTTTGAACAAAGGTGAAATTATCTTCGCCTGCCAATTACTATACTATTTTCAGTTACTAGTTATTGTATATTGTTTTAGCTACATTACATCATACGAACGGAATGGTGAAGTACAATTCCAAATATTTAATTATTTTGCTGGTTTTTTTCAATGACTTATACGATAGTAAGTACACGTGAAATGTTTACAATTAAATCATACACCTTCATAGAAAAGGCAATTGAACTTATCTGATTGGTTTCGTAAACGGAGCTAACTACGCGGCATAATATCTCATTTGATTGTAATGTTAATACTTTAAAAGAGTATTTTGTTATGAAAAAATCATTTTAAGTAAACATAACCAATGCGCTAGATGTGTTTGAATCAATATTCATAATGATATAAAATAATTTAATTATAAATTTTCTGGATTCATACAAATAACTTTTACGATATTTGAACAGTGTATTTTTTTTCTTAAAAGTGTTATGTATACACCCCATCATTCACTGTACAATATTGATAACCCCTGACATGCTTTAATTACAATTTATTTTATTTACTTGCACTCGAATATTATGTAAAGTTTCAATGTAACAATAAGCTTTCAATCGATAAAAACGAACATTCTTTCGAAATAAGTCAGTACTAATCAAAAGGTCCAATAGCTCAGTTTAACTTACCAACACTTCTTTGTATTCTGATTTTTGATGGAGTGGAATTTTATAATACAGTTGTATAAACTTATGTTATGCCAATAAAGTGAAACATCTTTAATAAAATTAAGTGTTTTAATTAAATCCAAAAAAAAAGTAATGTTTTCTACGTATTGTTCAATAGAAATAGGAAGATTACAATTTGTTATATTTGTATTGTTTTTACCCGTAAATACACGAGTTTTTACTTAGGCTTTCACGGTGTACATTTATGAAATTAATGTTTTGGGAAGACAATATTTTAAAATCGCATATCATTTTATTCCTATTGTAGTGCAACTTTTGAACGTAAAATTTAAACAAACTTTAATCCTTTAATGTATTCCCACAGCAATGCCTCACCACTAGGTGTAAGCCCGGATTATAAAAAAATAATTATAATACTTAGTTATTAACAATATACTATTTATTTTTATCCATGTCCGCTCCCAATGTGAGGCATATGGCCTACTAATGGAAGTATCTCAACAGAAGTTTTTTTTTCTACAAGAACTGTTTGTTTTTCAGTCGCTCAACCTCACTTTTTTTCAAAGTGAGTAAGTATGGAAAGAAGGATAAGGCTAGAACAGGACTAGCGGTTGGGTTAACACTATTGCTACACCCAGTTATTAAGGGATCAGAAGGATGGGAGGAGTGGAAAATGTTGTGAATTGACATCACAAACATCCAGTCTTCGATCACAGTTTTTAATTGAATAATTCTCAAATTCACTCTGATCTTACCGGGAATCGAACCCAGACCTGCGCGATCGGTAGAGCAAGCTCTACTCAACTGGGCCACAGCAGGCGACAATAGAGTATGTTTATATAGTCTTTATGAATATGTTTTCTCTATGATTCAACAACCGAATAATTGTGTTTCGTTATACATATTTTTCCTATTACGAACACATTCTTTTTTTCAATCACATTTTCCATAAGACGGTTTTTAGTCACAAAACGGTGCTTTTTAAAACGATCAGTCTACCAACGAAAATTAAATACAAAAACGTTGTTCACAAGCTCGAATCGTAATAATACGGAAGATTTGACTTTTCAATCGATATTGTATTGATTTGTGTTAAAATGTTTAATTTTCTATAATAGTAACATTTATTCCCATCCATACATCTCTCATAGTACAATATATTTTGATAATTTCATCAATGCCCACACGCTCCACATTGGAAGCGCAAATAGTTAAAAAATAAACTAAAATTTTATTAGGCAAAATTTTCTAACTATTTTTTGTTGTTGTATTTAATATCGCCTTGACTTGATTCATTAATATGCCATTTAATTTGTAGAGAACGTCCGTTCCCGACTAATGTAGGATTTAAATCATTTTAATGTGATACATGATAATTTTAAATGACAAAGTTTGGACACTCGTTCATTAATCTCCTTCACAAAACAAATCAAGATGATATCTTCGTCTTGTGATTATTGAAACCGCGGGGTTTCTCGCAACATTATATTAGATTCAAATATTTACGCAACAGTTTTAAAAATTCTTTTCTTAAATTCTTAAATGTGAGAGGCGAAACTTATTCACGCTTTTAAAGAAAACAATAAAAAACCGAAAACTGTGCTACAAATTACAAGATGAGAAGATATTGGATGTCATCCTTTGACAAGTCACTCGTTAAAGAGATGATCGTTTTTTCGACTAAAATTTGTTTGTCAGCCACTGCGGTCGAGTGGTAAAAGGTGTATCTGCCCTAGCAATGAGATTAAAGTTCAAGTCACGGCAAGGTTAGTAATATTTGAAATTTTGGACGAGGGTTGAGATGATCTGTTCGAGTGATGTTTAAAAAATGTAATGGCCTGATGTGAGAATTTCAAAATATCTAACGCCTTAACTCTTATTGGCTGCTATCAGTGGCGAATTAAGCACTCTGGTCGCCCTGGGCACAATGTAGTTCGGAAGCCCTGTGTTTCAGATAAGTCGTAAAATTGCACACAAAGTAAAAATAAATGTGGGCCGAATTAAGGCTTCAAGCGTACCCCATGAAATAATAGGGTAATCCTGAAATATAAATATAGTAATATACATTATTTATAAACGTATTAAACATTTGACTTGCGTTCGTTAGTATTTATTTATTGAATTAAGTTTTGGCAGTTCTTATATGTGGAGTGCATAAAAATAACAAGACAAAACACAACGCACTCCGTCGCCAAATAGGCCGTCACACCTTTAGAGAGGGTGATGTCTTAATCGTTCTAATGATTTTTGCCAAAGAATCCTTACTGTATTGGAAAACAATATAAACACGATGTGAATTTAATGAGAACACAACCGTATATGAAATGTGTGTTTTGCAATAAATGTGAAGTAATTTAGTCAGAGGGGTAAAAGAATTTTAGATGAAATATGGTAGAGTAACGGGTGACGAATATATTCTTTCTATTATTATTTTGCAATTATCAAGAGATTATTATATTAGATAATAAAGATTTAGTAACAGACTGACAATTGGTGTTGCCATAAACAATTTATTGTACATTTTTATAGTGTGTTAATTTTGTTACGTATACACCCCATCATTCACTTTACAATATTGATTAACCCTGATATGCTATAATTATAATTTATCTTATTTACTTGCACTAGAATATTATGTAAAGTTTCAATATACGTCTAATCAAAATGATCTATTGCCATAAATATACATACGCCAAAAGATTTATTATTTCAATCTTAACCATAAACAATGATTGGTACTATCAATGTAACAATAAGCTTTCGATCGACAACAACGAACATTCTTTCGAAACAAGTCAGTACTAATCAAAGGGTCCAATAGCTCAGTTTTACTTACCGAGACTTCATTGTATTCTGATTTTTGATCAAGTGAATTATTATAATACTGTTTGTATAAACTTATGTTATGCGAATAAAGAGAAACATCAATAATAATAAAGTGTTTTAATTAAATCCATAACAATTTTAAGATGTTTTTAAATTTTTATCTTAAATGGGTGCATTAGCTTTTTGTTTGCGTCGTGACTCGACGAAGAAATAAATCCTTGAATATGTTTTTTGTCAGAACTTTTACCTACGTTACTACTCTCCATCTGCCGCTAGATTAATAGATTAATAGATAATAATAAATATTTTGAAGGTTGGTCAGTTACGCCCACTGCCATTTTCTGTGTTTACCCAGATTATTAATTTTGCCCGTATCTTCGTCCGCAAGAGAAGCCTTCATGCCAATTATTACTGTTCACAATATACCGATGTACATACTTATTCGCAAGATGTTGAAGGATAATCATATTGAAGCAGAACGTAATATTTATTTTAGAAGACTGAATTTTTTTTCACACAAATATATAGTTTACTAGACGATAGTTTTCCTTGTTCAACAATTACAAAACGCGCAAACAAAAACTTCATGTTAGTATAAAAAATACTTGAAAACTTAGTTTAAAACGAACTGTGTAAAGGATTCATAAATATATCTGCAAATTTAAAGATGGCTTAAACATTTGGACTCCGGATTTTATTAGCTTTTTAAAGTGATAAATTTGATGTTACAGTGACCAAGTTTCTTGCTAGACAGATTATATAAGTCGAATTTTATGTGATTTTTTATGGTAATAAAATGAAATGAGAGGCGAGTGGGCGAGAAATTTAAATTCATTTTTGTCATCTTTAACGGACGTTTCGCAACCGGTTCTCGATCATTAGGTCCGTATCTCTTTTTTGAATCTTCACTAGAAATGGTAATTTTGTACGAAAAATAGAATATTATTACAATTTCTACTAATGAAATGCAGCGATAAAAAATATTTTGCATGCATGGAGATGCATAGATTTTCAAAAATCTGCATTCACCGACGTCTACGAATTTATAAAAAAAAATAACAATCTCGAATCCAGAGACATTAAAAATCTATTTTTAATTTCTCCATTTCCTTATTAAATTATCACGCAACGATTATGGAAAGAGCCATTGCTTGCAAATAATTTATGTTAGATTTTATTTTTCTATAAACGTCTTCATTATATATTATAATTTAATTTGACATTTTGTATGCTTCGCAACAAACATTTAAACTATCATTTAAGTTTTTAAAATGTATAAAAAGTATTTTTTATAAAAATTAATTAATACATTGTCTTAATATCGAAATCCGAGTTTCATTAGCAAATACATTTAAAAATGCAAATTTCTTGTGAGTAGGGATTTACGAATGGATAAATATATCTATATAGTGGTTTTCCGGTATTTCATATTATTTACTAAAATTGGAAATATAAATACCGGTATTTTTTTTATTAAAAAAATATTACATCATTAAAAAGAGAAGTCAATATTGATACATCTTTGAACAGATTTAAAATAGTTAAATTTACCCCGAAAAATTTGTTGGTGTGATGGTTTCTAATCGTTCGTTCTATACATTAAAAATAACGGTATTTTGGTATTGAAAAAACACCATAAATACCGAGATCCTGAGTTCGGTAATACCGGTATTGCATTCCCTACTTGTTGTAATAACCTTACCTGTATTTACGCCTCTTTAATCGTTATCTTAAATAATCGACATACCTGACGTAATTGGCCAACATAATAATTATAGTTTGCTATGTGAAATATCAATTGCTGTCCAATTTTAATAACATAAAATCAGTGACATAATTTAATTTTTATATAACGTACGGATTAATAATAAAAAAATCTGCTTTACGTGGCATAATATTGTTTTATTTATTTTAATATTAATGCTTATGTAGGAGTATTCTAAGAGGTGCAAGTTGTTAGCCGTGCATTTTGATCTGAACATAGCGATAATCATCGCGTGGTATTACAACCCCTCAATAACATTGACATGTTTTATATCTATATGCCATAATTAAGTGAAAAAAAAATATATCGACTGTAGAAACACAAAAGAACATAATCCACACAGAACAAATCGGTGTTGTTTGGAAAAAATATAGATTGTACAATAAGTATAGATTGTATAATAAATAATTGCGCAGTTCCTTGAAACTGATATAAATTTCATAAGAATAGAAACTATCGAAAATATAATAATATTTTTTTTATTTTCTTTTGGTCATTTCATACATTTGTAATATTTGAATTGTCCTTCTGTAAATTCAATATTTTGCAGCTGATAAGTTCAGCCCAAACACCACCGAAAACTTAACAGGAAGAACAAGAAACGTTTTTGGACTAAAGTCAAAATATTTCATATCTACTACCTTAAAGTGCACGTAGGCAAATATTTTATTTACTCAATCTTATAATAATTTAATAAATAGTTTTAAAAAAATCTTGGTGTAAGTCCTTTTTCTGGTCGCAATTTTTGCATGTCCTTTTATCTGATAAAACTTGCATTTAACAGGGCTGTGAAGTCGGACACAAAAATACAAATAACTTCAAGTACTTTAAAAAACCGTGTATTCAAATCGTTATGATCAAAAGTGGCGCCCTTGCATGCCACTAGGTCTAAAAAAAATAAAGTCGTGTTTTAAGCTGAGGTTGGAGTCGTTTTATTATTTAACAACTCCACAACCCTGGTTTTAAGTTGTATAAATTGTGATTATCGAAATAAAAATATTTTGAAATTGTTTCTTGATTTCATATACCATGTGCATAAATGTAAATATTTCGCATATTTTTTAAAAACCTATTTCAATTTCAACAGAATGACTCTTATATTTGTGCATCGAGCTTTTTATTAAACTAGATCTGAATTATTACAGTTTAAAAAGAGAAATATATAAAATAATATTAAAAATTAAATTGATTTATTGTAATTATTTAACTGTTTCCGCTCTCAGTTTTGATTTCATAAACTTTTTGTGAAATATATCAATAGTATTTATTTACAACTTCTTTTTAGTAAATTAAACTTCGTTCTTCGATCGGGCGATAATAAAAACCATTGATGAATAATTGTTCACTTCGTCCCCAGTCCAGCTTTATGGTTGCGTATAGTTATAAAAGTTTGCATTATATATTATCACACATTCAAATTCCCAATTTTAAATTAAAATACCTTACCTACTAGTATTTCTAGATTCTATTTTAATTAACAATACAATATTTAAAAGCCTACCATTAAACTTGCTTACAATATAAATCAATTACTATTATGCAATAAATTCGAATACATCATCATGAAGCGTCCAATTTAAAATTTAATACTCAATGCATGCACCCATGCACCAGCAACCACATTGTACGACACAATATTTAGGTGTCTTACGTAACAGATGTTTATACCATCATAATTTGAATGCTAATTTACAAACATACCGAAAATCATTTAAAATTATATGATCAAAATTCCTGTCACGAGATGGAACATTGCCAACAAATAAATGGCCACTATCAATTCGCCACCAGCAAAATAGTTTATCGTTTTGATGGTCCATCAGTCACAATGATGATAACTGCCTGCGTGATCTACTTACCAAACTTCACTTCTCTAATCATACGTAATAATAAAAGCATTTCACTTGCACCTAATGTTACAGTTACCATATTGCTGCTAATTGGAATATCTACGTCTGCTTAGTGATTTACATAGTTATAATGTTAAATGTGTGTTTGTATTGTTGTTGCGTTATTTGGCCATTTTATTTAACACAAACATGAACAAAAATAAATGATACATTTTTTAAAAAACATGTCCACTCTTGATGTAGAGCATATTTACAATTGAATGGAGCTTGCTACACAATTGCTCAATATTTATTTATTTTTCGGAGACAGTAGGGATAGAAGGCTAAAGCTAGGACATGACATATGGTTTATCAGCACTTGAGTACCAAAACGTCGAAAATATGATCGAGGAGCGACGGGGTACAACGTGACCTCAAATAAATTTGCGTAATATTTGCATTGCAATTATTGAAGTATCATTGAAAAGTACAATAAATATCAGCTAGATAATAACGGTATTTAGCGAATGGTTTTAATAAGAATAATTTTTCAATGTGAATGTACCCTGATAGGAACTCATAGTTGATCGCTCTCTGGGCCCCCTTTTTAATATTGGATAGGTTGGAAGAAATTTCAGTCACAACAGACATCGATTAAAAATAATTTATGGAACAGCCCAAACTGGGATTTAAATTTGTGAGTAAAGACGTTGATCAATCGACGATGGACCTGACTACGACAAAAATGTTATACTGTCAAAAGTTTTAATTTAGGTATACAACAAATTAGTTTATCAAATAAGGATCTGATTACAAAGCAAATATTAATTAAGGATTACAACATAGCAGTAAAACAACAAGTACAAAGCCAATAACCAATCGAAGAGAAAATTGCTCCTCTTTTTGAAACTCAGCGGTATGTGAGGTACAGTAGATAATAGTAAAGTTTTGTTTCAATCACCAAATGGTCAGCATTTTTTTAAAGTAAAACGGGCACCCTAGATGGTCGTCTTATGACATATGGCTATTCTTAACAATCTTAAATGAAGAAGCTGTAAGAGTAACAAACAGTTCTCGTAGAAAAACTTATGTTGAGATACCTCCATTAGAAAGCCATATGCTCCACATTGCGAGCGGACATGAATTTAAAAAAATGTTAGCTCAATTATACCAGAACATCCACAGAGCTTGGCTGGCAAAGAATATCAACAGTCACCCTCTGTAGTCTAGTAACCAAAAGTTTTGCTCTGGCGATCAGCCCAGTAATCAATATTGCATTGCCTTTACAAAAATTAATAAAATATAAGTAACTGAGAACTATGGGTTTATTTATATCGCATTTTACCGTAATTATTGATACTAAAACACATCTTAACACGTTCGAAACATATATTATAATATATTATTTAACTGCGATGATATTTATTAATCTCTAAGTCAGCCAATAAATTGAATGCCTTGGGTGGTCACTACACATCACACTATCACATATCGACGGTCATAAGCTGACAACACGTAACCGACATTTGTTCAATTTTACAGGAGAGCCAAGAAACTGTATAAATAAATAAGTATTGGGAAATCAATTACAATGAAAGACGCTTTGGAGTAAAATAATTATTATGTATTTAAAATAATCTGTTGACACAATTTTAATTAAATAAACTTTTTATTAACAATAATGTTTAATACGAGTTAACAATTTTAATTTTGTTTATTCTTTTATGATGATACGAAATATTTTGATCAATTCAATGCACCTGTTTTAACTTCATCCATATGATAATAGAAAAATTATACATGATTGTTATATTTTTTTTAAGCCAGTTACAGATTGTCCACTCTCCAATACAAAATGTTGCAGTAAACAATTTTTTCTCACCCATTAGTAGGAAAACGATGTAGCTCTTCTACTATCTTCTGGGACGGTCGTGGGGAACCTGCGGCCTTTTGGCTACTCTGGTGCGGCCTTTTGACCTGATTGGCGAATTCTGCCAATTTTTATAAATTCGCAAATTCCTGATATTTTGGATTCGAAAATTTTTGGAAGAGCTAAAAAAAGCTCCCGCGCTGGTAATTTGTTAAAATCCGTAAATCCATGAGACTTTGGATGTCTAAATCTTTGGAAGACCTAAAAAAATGTTTTCTGCGGCCTTATGTTGAATCAGAAAATTAATTCGGCTTTTAGACAAGAAAAGGTTCCCCACCCCTGTTCTGGCAGCTTGGTGGGCATTTTTTTCCAACTTTAAAACAATTTCAATGAAAAATATTTTTTGTTTAATAGAGCTTGAAAAAACAAAGCAAATTATTTGCGTAACTCATTTTATGAAAAAATGTCGGCTACGTGTTGTCAACGTATGGACATCGATATATTATATGTATATTATTTTAAAACATGAATATATTTTGCAGTAATACATGTTACAATATTATCTAGGACAATTATATTATGCACATAAGTGATAGACGATAAAAAACATCTCGCCGACTTAAGCCTGGGAAAAAGTCGCGGATTACAATATTTTCGAGCATAAACAGTTCGTATACGATCGTGCATTGGCTTACACATCTGCACAAAAGAATGTAGGATAAACAAACACATTTCGCGCACATGCTGCAAATGTTTTTTTTTTCTTCGCAATTATTATGTAACGCCTGAGATACTCCTTGCTCACATTCGTGTTACATAAATAATTGCAAGGATTTTTATTGAGATATTATGCAAACGAGCGACGACAGAGACTTCGAGCGCTCATCGTTTTACACAAACGGTCATCGTTAGAACGAGTTTCTTACTAATATTATTAATTACCAAATATTTACTATCGAAAACTTATACCTAAAGTGCTTATTTCCGATGTATTTCTCTCGACATTTTTAATGTTTCAAAACACTATTCGCAAAATTTTATTTTTCTTTTCCATTGAAAACTTTTGATTTTTTGCCGTTAAGGGGGTATTTTGGTCTAGTGGCACAAATTTTAGGTGTTCTTCAAGTGAAAGTTTTTGATATTTGTGATATCTATCCTTATTTTCCAATCCTTAAAGCGAGAGCGATTAGTTGATTAACTAGCCCTGTGCAAACCCTACTCTCTTTAAAAACATAAATTGGGTAACTGACTAACAAGCAGTTCTTGTAAAAAACCTTATTGAGATATTTCTATTAGGATGCCAAGTTTAAGCATAGTTCTGACGATGGCGAAAGCCGAAATAGCTATTCAGTGGTATAGTGGTAAATTAATAGGTACCGGGTCAGTCATTTATTCCTTCCCTATTTTTTTTACATCCATCCGAAGTTAAAAAGCCACAAGTGGTAACAATCGAATCAATAAAAATGCGCGTAATTATTTAAAAAAAAAAAAAAAAACTACACGCTTGTACGATGCATTTGATGATAAAATATAAAAATGATTTTAAATTTTATGAACAGTATTTTGAATGTATGTATGTACTTGAAAATTAAGTTACAAGTCAAAAAGGTGGCAAAGCGGCGCCCTTGCGCATTTTCAGGTGCCAGGTCCTCGACCTGACCCTACTACACCACTGCTAATATTATAAAAACTGTATAACTAAATACGTTGCTATTTTTACCCTATTATAATGGAGTTCTACCAAATTAATTCTAATTCAATCAATCAAAAAGGTTCACTCTTAAGCTAGTCTTCAAAATGACGGTATTGTAAATGAATAACGTGAATATTTCTAATAAGGTAAAAATTATCAACGTTTTTAGATCGACAATTTTAAATACGTCAATATTTTTTACCTTATTGCAATGGAGTTCTACCAAATAAATGCCAATTCAATCAATCAGTGTAGAGATTTCTTTTCGTTGCTTTTATAAGCTGATATTAAAGGAGATCTTTATAAATTCTCAGGATGTATTTTATTATTCCGTATTCTTTCTAATTAACAAAATTCTCATGACAACTAATCATCTGGACACAGAATGTATTAAATAATATTCAATTTTCACTGAGATAAATCTCTAAATCATGCATTGCGCTCTTGGCTGATTTTAATCTTATCGCACACGATCTAATTTACTTGCATCGTTTTAAAAGTAATAACATACTGCACGGAATATTAAAATACAAGATCTACCGCTTTTAACTGCAGCCTGCTAAACGAGTTTTCAAATAAATTAAAAGCTGCATCTAATGGTGGCATCATTAAATCAAGGACAGCCGAATTTATCAATTACGTCAGTAACGCATAAAACAGACATGATTCAATATGCAACGGCAAAAAAATAGTTTTATATTCTCGGCTGCCCACAGAAGCGGCCAGCAAAATAAATTTAAACTTCAACCAACAGGGGCGGATGGGTCCGCCGAACACTCGACGACATTTTGAACTCACAACGCGTGTAAATACAAATCAGTTTATTTACCAAAATAAGCGATACATAAAATAATACTTATTTATATTTTGTTTCTTTTATTCATGTCCGCACCCAATGTGGAGTAAATGACTTCATAATGGAGGTATCTCGACAGAACTTTTTCGTGAGATCCGTCACGGAAACCAAGGACGTTGGCCGATGCGCCACAGAATCGACATTTTTTTCGTAATTTTAGACATCACAAAAATGCATGCCTATGAAGAGAAATCTATATATCGATTGAAATAATGCTCTCCTCACTGGGACTCGAACCCGTGAGATCCGTCACAGAAGCCAACAACGTTGACCACTGCACAATCCGACAATACATTTATAAATTAACATAACGCTATTTTCCCATATCCGCTACCTAGTCGGAGTATATGGCCACGACATAAAATCTCCAAGATTCTCTGTTCCCGCCAGTCGTCTTGCTTCCTCCAATTTCATTCCAGCGTCCCGTAGCTCCGCTGAGTGCATCCTATAGATCAAAGATGGCGAACCTATGGCACGCGTGCCCGAGGTGACACGTTTGAGAATTTGGATGGCACGCGAACGATTTCCATGTTCATTTTTATTTTCTATCTTTAAAAAATTAAGATTTTGATTAAATAATCCGTTAATTATTAATTTGGTTATCTTAAAGAATAGCGTCGTGAAGCATTTGACGATTAATCGAAATTGCCGCCAACACAGAAATCGTGTGTGGATTATTTGTTTTTATTAATTATACAAATCTAAGAAGCGTTATGATCTTTGATTACTGTCAGAATAAATGAAAAAAGTATTGCTTGCAAATGCTTCACGACGCTATTCTTTACGATAATCATTAATTTAATAAGTTGTATTATTCTTCAAATGTTTCCCAAGATAAACGACAATCGTTTAAAAAATCATTTTTTATTTTTTTCTATTTTTCACTGCTTGGGCACGCTACACCTTCGAGATATAATATTTGAAGATTGTTGGCACTCGGACCCAAAAAGTTTCGCCATCCTTGCTATAGATGGTCATCAGTGGCCTTCTAAGGTGGCGAAATCCATCCGGTTGGTAGAAAAGACAAGCAGAATTCAAGCTTTCTTGTGGCATCCACAGCACATGTCCAAGCCAGGTCCATCGTCGCTTTTTTACTTTGGACGTAATTAACGGCTGCTTAGTCCGTTCTCTTATCTCTGTGATTTTGATAAAGTCAACCCACCGCATTCCCAGTATTCGGCGCAGGCATCTGTTTTCAAAGCATACTAATTAGTTATATCTCAAAGTCCTTAGTCACCTACATTACATGATAATTTCGATTATATTTTTTAAATTGACAATGTATTCGGTAGGGTAAAAAATGTGGGTGTGTAATTGACTTTTTTATAGAATAAATTATACACTTTTAAGGTGTTCACTGTCAATACTTGGTGGAATGGCATTATAATAAAAATAATAAAACATTTTTAGTACTTTTTCCACATAAATTTCAGTTGATAATGCTCGCGATGAGCGAAACCGGTCCTGATCTAATAAATTTTATGTGGAAAAAGTACTAAAAATGTTTTATTATTTTTATTTTAGAATAAATTATAGTTAAAAATAAACTGTAAAGTAAACTACAAATGAAAATAGCTACAATTTTGGCTCAAGGACTGAAAAATTATCTGGCCACTAATTCGTCTCTGTTTGCCGAGCTATCAAAGTGCAGTAGCAATAAAGCGAGTCATAGTAAATTGGTAAAAATCCTTCAAGATGACAGTTTAAAAATATGCCATATTTTTTTTTCTTAAACACAAATACCAGTAAATATATTCTAAAATCTAAACTGTATATTTTTTATGCAATACCAGTATCATTCGGTAAATATTGTAACGCATCCATATATTTGATTGCGTGACTAACTCGACACTATTATCCTAAAACACAATATTACATTTGGTCTAATTGAGCCATTAAATCCCACTGATAAATGATATTTTCGTCATAAAATATAATATATATTCTACAAAATCAATGTGCAATCAATTGTTTTTTTACGAAGAATTTCTCTAAAACATTCCCGGATTTAATATTAAGCGCTGATAAATAAAAAGATCATAACAAAATTTATTTATTGTTACCATATCCGCTCCCAAAGTGGAGCATATGAACTCCTAATAGAGTTTATCTCAACAGAAGTGTTTCTACAAAAACTGCTTGTTACTAAGTGGCTCAAGATCTCTTTTTTTCAAAGAGAGTAAGAATTTCTAGAAGGGTAGAGCTAGGGCAAGACTAGTGGTTCCATAGGATAGGATAGGTGGGAGGGGGGGAATTTAAGACATCACATACATCCATGCCTTCGAACAGAAATTCATAAATCAATTTATAAAACTATCCGTACTGGGACTCGAACCCGCGACCTCAGTACCAACGACGTTGACCACTCGACCACACAGGCGGCATTACATTATTCGAGTTTTAAACAGTTAATTTATCTTGTTTTCTTGTACTGTGTTACGTTTTCCTATAAGAGCATTTCCAAAATAAATAGGCCGAAAAAAATATTGTTTTAAGAAATATTTTGTTAAAAAATTTGCGTTGTTTTACAAAATAATGGAGATTGCCTTATAGGGTAAAAGCTTTTCGCCTTACAATCAGTGACGTCTTATTTAAAGTTTCTTTTTTGTATGGCTTCGGTGGCTTTGTTGTGGAAATTCTTATTGCGTAACTGCGTGGAGGATATTTGCTTCTTCGAGAAACATTCTTACGCAGATACACGTAAATAAAAACAGTTGAGTAAATATATATTTTTTCGTTTGTATTGATATCAAAAAGTTCTCATTAAATCATACTTAAAAAACGGACGGGAGGCTCACTTCTCTTAAAAGTATATTCATTGAAATTTTCCATTATTATTTAGATCAATTAGTGTGTCGCCTCTTCTTACTCAATCACCAATAAAATATTCTACGACCTTTTCGAATCTTAAAATCAATCGAAATACACCTAATCCTTTTTTACACGATACATTGGTTGCAGAAAGTGGCGCGTAAAAAACTTCATTTCATAAAATTTGATAAATCGGTTCCCAATCCGCGTAAAAAGTATGAAAAATATATGAAAAAACGTTACGATGCCGTCCAAAAAATCACGTAAAAAAAGGATCGGGTGTTCTCACATATATTTTCTTTCCCTCTTATGTATATGAACTTATATTATGGAAGATATCTTCAGTGTACGTATAGATAATGCACAAAACGCACTATGCTGATTTTTTCGAGGTTTTACTTAACACAGTTTTTATGTATAATAATAACACGTTTTAAATTCGATAGGTTAACTGTGTATCTATATTAAATTATCAAAAAACTGTCAACAATTTTATTTAAGCGCCAGATTCTTTGAAAAAAACAATTTAGCTGAAGTATTGATATGTTTATCAGATGACAATACTGGATCAAAAAACAGAAATTCCAAGTCACAGTGACTAGTATGTCTTTTTATTAATTGGGTAATTTGTTTTGATTAATCACAATGCGGTTTATATTTTATATTTTTTTCTGTACATCGCTATTTTACTAATGAATGAATTATAATTCTTTTTAATGACCTTCCATCAAGAATTAACAGTAAATAATATCAATCAGGGCCGGCTTCGGATATGATCAAACGAGGCGACCGCACGGAGCGCTGAAGGCGGTCACATTTTTTTTATTGTATGTGTATGAAAAATCGCACATGTAATCAAAAATTGCGCTGTACATAAACGTAAAAATATCCATTACGTAAATGTCTGAGAAATTCGATGCACACAGTTGCAACTATATGAGTTTACACCATAATGAGTTTAAATAAAAAAGAAGACACACGAATAAATTTTGCGTTAAGAATATAATCATTTTCCACGTTTAGGTAGGTAAATTATTACGATAAAAACATAATTTTGTTTATTTTTTATTGTATATTATTTATACCCATTAATTACATATTTTTGAAGCAATGTCTTCTCATATAGTATACTTTTTTTTATTGTATTTTTCTTTTACTATTTTTCAATGTAAATTGTCTTGTATTTGGTGCTTGTGCAATATCATACTGTATTTATAGACCTTCCAGAGTTATATAAGTTCCGCTGTAGTTTCTTTCTGAATTCATTTTATATATTGCAATGTTAAATTTTCATAAGATACTGACTGTAGAGATTCCAACTATTCGTCATTTTCAACTATCCGGATATCGAATAGTAAAACTGAAACTATCCGGATATATCCGGATATCCGGATAGTTTCAGTAAGTATGAACATAACAAAACATAACTACATATATAAATTGATGTACTAAAATAATAAATTAAAAACGAGTTCATTCGTAATATAAGTCATTTATTCAGATTTTAACAAATCATATTTTAAAAATAAGAGAGCATTGAATGTATCATATTTTAAATATTATCTTAATTTAGTTTTAATTTGTCCTGCTGTTGATGTTGGTTTTATTGTTAGAAGTGTTTCAAACAACACGTCCAACTTTTCCGTCCTTTTTATAAATTGATCTAAGTATTTAAAACCTTTTTTCAGATTATTTGTATTGTCGTCAGTTTCCGCGAGAAATAAAATAGAATTACGCATTTCATGTTGCAAGTTGCATTTATTATCTTTTCTCATAAAATGTGTCCATACTTCCGAGCGTCTTAACATTACTAAAATTTTATACAAAATTATTAAAATTTTAATATGTAGACAGTCGGCTCGATTGCTTGGTTTTCAGTGAGGAATTGTAGAACTCGCACGCAAATGACGATGTTTCATGATCAAAGTTTTCTGATCGACTGATCCTGACTAAATCCTTTCCCACTTCTGTAATGCCTTAGATAGAGTCAATACACATTTCAATACTGTTCCATCATATTAAAATATTGAAAATTTGCAGCTGCATTAGATTACTGCAACGGCATTTCTTCAATGAATGAAATTTCGGCATTAAAGGTTTTTTTTTGCCTCGAGTCCGAGCCGATTCGTCGAACTTTTAAGTATTAAGATAACAAGATAAGATATTCATAATACCCGATTTTGGGGAAGTAATGTTTTCTCCCATGTAGTAAACACCCCATCGAATCAGTTATAAATGTTATATCTAATAGTTAAAAAGGGCCGGATATATCCGGATATCCGAGTTGTAACCCCTAATACTGAGGATGCCTCTGAAGGCGAAACACATGTCACAGTTTTTAGCACAATACGTGGAATAATCTAAGTTATTTAATATTTTCAAAAGATATATGTCATTCGTCACCACTAAAATATCTTTTAGGCAACAATTCTGACTGACTTTGGAAATCGAAATTTTGTTTCAGGTATATACATATCAACGCGTTTTAGAAAATCAATTACATTATCGGTTTGCCGGTGACTCCTTTTCATTTGGTCTTAGTAGGAATTATTTATTAAGGACATCATATTTAATACTATTCTAAATCAAATATTTTTTGCAATGTTCGGAATTTGAAACTAGTTATCAACGTTTAATAAATTGTTTTGTAATTGAGTTTTATTTTATTTTTACTTTATCCAAATACAACTTAAAATGAATTTATGGATAGTATGTTAAATGATTCATTATGCATTACTAGCTGTGCTGAGAGAATAGAACCGGCTCTGATATAAAATAAAAAAAGTTTCATCTCATAATCTGATCATTTCCTGAATCAATAAAAAAAGTCCTAAAAGTATAAGGAAAGATTTATGCAGTCTCTTATGAATTAATAATTACGATTATTGCCGGCCATATAAATAGTGCACTAATTAATTACAAGAACACAGTTCTCCATATATGGCAGCTTACAAAAAAAATGTACCAAGGTCACACACACCACACAGTCCGCCTGAACGTATTCATTTATTTTGTTTCATCGCTCTTTTATTGCTGAAGATTTAGTCTAGTAATTAAAAGCATACAACTTTTTTCCGTTACGTTTTTTTCAGTGTCGCCTGTACGCTTATTTATTTCTTGAAAGGGACTTCATCGCGCTATGACACATGTTTTTATTTTTTTTACAAACACAGTATAAACTATACAGTATTGAATTATTGCATAAAATTATAATGTTATGACATGTCCGCGAATTGTTTTAAATTGCTATAAAACAGCAGGAGGTTTTTGAAAAAATCATTTAATATTCGTAATTTGTCATGGTTTATTTACTTTGCATTTTATAGTACAGAGTTTTTCAAATATGATGCCTGTTGGTTGTTTTATTAATTATCCTCCTTTCATAAATTAAAAGTTAGCTAACAGCAAAACCCGTTTTGTAATTATAAGATAACAGTAGTGTAGTTTCACCAATATATGGCAGAGTTAATCTATATTTTATTTTAATTAAAGAAAACAATCATATTGACAGTCAGATTAATCAAAAAATGTTGTCCAAAAGTAATGACATGGAATTTAAAAAGTATTTTACATTTTTCTGAATAAGCATTTCGTTATAAGATCACTTTTTACCAATGATCAAACTACAAATCGTTTAGAGTATTTTTTTTATTAATTTTATGTTAAATTTCGATTACTATTAAATTGAGTTTAATAAAATACTACAAAAGATTCACAGAGCTTCTAGTCAAATAATTTAGTTCAGCTTTTTCTGATCCAAGCACACAACATATGGGTAGATGCATCCGTTCGCAACTGACTTTGTGATTAAGAACTCATTCTATTTTTTTTAACTATAAAACAAACGTATTATAAATAAAAGTTAATAATGTGAAAAAGTTATAGAGGAACTGCATATTAGTATATAATGGCCACCAAATAATTAAGAATCAGTTTTTTTGTCATATAATTATCATCATTTTCTGGTTGATTTACTATTAACATTTTTGAGGTTATAAATAATATTTCTAGACGTCATGTCTTAATTCAAACGATGAAATTTTCTTTTCAATACAAGATGATGTTGCACTCAGATAACTTCTTTTAATTTTCCATAATGCTGTTTTAATAGAATTTAACTTAAATTTGTTTGATGACTTATGATTAACCTGTTATCGTTGGTTTAAAAATGAAACATGTTACGCGCAGAAGTTGTGCGCTGTTTAGAGAGAGGCGCGCCCTCGGACGGCTGAGTCGGAAAATAAGTACAGCGATGGCGATCGATCACTTCATTTCCCGACCTGCTCAAACTGCTCCACTATTACATTCAAATCCACCCCCACATTCACAATCCCACCACCTGTAACGTACAAGGTGATTACAAAGGTAGTGTACTCAGCAGAAATGATTCATAATCAGAGATTATTTATTTATTCGATGAATTTATAAATACATATCTACAATGGCGGGCTACTAATACGTCAACAAGTGGCTAGCTTAATATCAAAGCAATTTTCGGTGTTCTATGGAAGAAGTGATTTTGTTTATCACTCCTATGCAATTTTATGCAATACTAAAAAAAGCAATCAACTGTTACTTAATACACTTATAATATGTAACAATATGTAATTTACCGTAAACTTATCAACTTAAATGTCTAAAAATGTACTGCTGTGTATACTGAATCAGTTGTAAATAATATACGAGACAGAAATTGAGTTATATACTAATTTGATATATTATTCATTATTGTTTCCTCTTAAATCAACAAGGGGTTCGCTGGCCTAAGGAAAATTTAACAAGGGGCTCGTACGAGCTCCTCCGAGCCCCCTCCTGCCCACTCCTGCATATCTATGAAAATCGCATTTGAACTGCCATAGCATTGAGGAGCAATTATTTATAATTATTGAGGATTTTGTTTTTGTTCAGCTAAATCAGGGTTTCACAAAGTGTGTCCTGCCAGATTTATGTTGAATCTACAAATAATATTTTTTTTCTTCATACGTAATATTAAAAATATAAAATATCATCTGGCAAGAATGACTGATCTGAAATTTGGGTATTTGTTAAACTTGTTCATAAAATGACTTCTTTCTTCGACAGTACGTATCGATGGCTTAGTGTCAAGATTTTATAGAATATAAGATGTTGTAAATAGAATTGTCATTTCAAATCAGGGGAAAAAAAATTGACATTATATAAAATGTAACATTTTACAGCCAACTGCGTTCTGAACCTATTTTCAACATTTTGGTGATTACAACATCTTGACACTAAGACATGGGTATATTTGCGAAAAAAAACATTTTCTACATTTAGCATTTAAATCAAACTTAAGATTAAAATTAACAAGCAACTATATTGCATCTGTATTGCGTATTCACACCACACAATTTGAGGATAGATTGCAGGTATAGAAAAAAATGTTCATATACATATGTAGTCTAAAATATCAATATAAACGTCAAAACATTTTTTTTTTTTTGACTTAGGTTTTCTAAAAACAGAAAATATTCACAAAAAAGAGTGGCCCGCCAAAATTGTTTGATTTCAATATCGCTCCTTTGACGAAAAAGTTTGTGAACCCCTGTGCCAAATGATGAAATGTTTACGTTTTATTGGTACATTAAACCAACTCATGTATCATAGTTGGTCTAAAGACTCTAAACAATTTGTAGGCTATATCTTCTCTATATATATAAAAATCTCGTGTCACGGTGTTTGTCGCCAAACTCCTCCGAAACGGCTTGACCGATTTTTATGATTTTTTTATGTATATTTGCTAGATATGAGAATCAAATGTAAACTATATTTCATCCCGCTAGTTGAAGGGCGTCCCGATCCAGATTTTATTTTTTAATATTCCGGACAATTCGTCGTTCCAATTTGAAACAATTGAAATTCAAATTTCCTGGCTTAGAACTGAAGCATCGTAATAATATTGAGAGAACTTTATATGAAAGTTTGCATCGCTACGACGTTTTTTAAATAATCGAATATACTGATTCAAATTTTTGAAGCTTTAATTATAGGGCTGGGATATGATTTTTTGAGCTGATTTGACAGATTTTCATCAGTGACGTCATTGATTCGATTATTGGAGGTATGGTAATATTTTGCATCTGGCCTTGAAAATATTTTTAATTTCTTACATGCATTAGGAATATTCTAATGACAGTATGGATATTTTATAGAACTGTATTTTGACTTTTATTATAAAATCTTCTACTAGGAAAAATGATTGTTAGCAAACTTAAACATTATTCTAAAAATTAAATAATTTACAATTTAAATACTGCCGGGCAGTCGATATATGTCCCGAGATCTACTTCTTCTTCTACGAAATATATTTGTTAGCAAACTTAAAACATTTCAAATATTCTAAAAAATATATTATTTACAATTTAAATACTGAAGGACTGTCGTTATATATCCCGAGATCTTTTTCTTTTTCTACGAAATATATTTGTTAGCAAACTTAAACATTTCAATTATTCTAAAAATTATCTCTATCTCTATATAGGCTTGACCGATTTTTATATATTTTTTAATGTATATCTGTTAGATAGTAGAATAGGTTTTAAAGTATATTTCATCCCGCTAGGTGAAGGATGTCCCTATCCCGAATTTTTTTTCAATATTTTTGACGTCCTTCGTTCGTATTTCAAACAGAACGAAAATATTAGAGTTGTTGAATGACAGATGGCGCTAAGTGCGCAGCAACTTAATTCTTTTTAAGTTTGATACGTGCCATGGTTACGTCAAACAATTAAATGGTATTGTAAACAATTATCAAGTGAATTTGTAATAGTCGTCACAAAACATTTCTTTTGCTGTCAAACAATTATGCCACCTAAAAACTTGCTATT
Organism: Himalopsyche tibetana; assembly: GCA_030503985.1. Classification (NCBI taxonomy): domain Eukaryota; kingdom Metazoa; phylum Arthropoda; class Insecta; order Trichoptera; family Rhyacophilidae; genus Himalopsyche; species Himalopsyche tibetana. The sequence goes on along the minus strand of JAPJYX010000012.1, from coordinate 33,045,824 downwards.
AGTTGATCTAGACCTCAAGCACGAAAGAAAACGGCATCACGAGCTTCAGAAACAGACGAGCAAGTTTGGAAACCGTTCGAGCTTTCACTGCTCAAGCCCGATCGTCTGATACAATGATATGCAAACAACCCTTTTGGCCGTGATTAGGAACGAGAAACACAATTTGATGTCGACAAATTGGGTACATTCGTTCAAACAAATCTTCCGAAATTGGTCCCAGAACAACGCATAGCATAAGACAGAATTATGCATACAATCAAACACAAGCCAAAACGTTGGATCACGAAACAATATTGTTGGCAATCGCTTCATCTGCAATTGCAGCAAATCTTTTGAATGGTGGTCAAACAGCGCATTCAGCAAAGAAATTGCCTTTGAACACCAACATGCAATATCAAAAAAAAATCATGATTGATGAAGTACTTTAATCATATCAACTCATTAAATGGGACGAATTTACTATGGCGCACAAAAAGGCATTGGAAAATCTTCACTATATGTACACTAAAAGATTTGAGAGGAAATGAACAGGTCTTTGGTGGCGAACCTCTTTTATTGTCTGGTGTTTTTCAACAAACTTTACCAGTTATACCACGTTCAACAGCTGCTGATGAATCAAGTGCATGTCTCAAATCATCAGTTTCTCAGAAATTCACTTTGAAAGCTAATATGCGTGTAGAATTACAATATGATGCATCCGCTGAACGTTTCAAAAAACAATTGTCAGATATTGGTAATGAAAAATAGAAATCGATGAATCCACACATTACCACCATGCTTCTGTAAAATTACAGGAACCGTAAGCGAATTGATGCACAAAGTTTTTTCCAAATATCGCACAGAATTACAAAAATCATCAGTGGTTTAGTTAATGTGTTATATTAGCAGTCAAAAACAACGATGGTAATGCCATCAACTTCAGGATTCCAAACGAAATACCAGGCAAAGAAACAACGTATAAGTCCATCGATACTATAAATTGATCAAGACGAAGTTGTCAATTATCCAACTGAATTCTTAAACTCACTTGATTTGTCAGGCATGCTACCGCACGTTTTAACACTGAAAATTTGCGTACCTATCATTCTTCTCCGAAATATAAATCCACCACGACTTTGCAACGGTACCAGGCTTTCAGTGAAAAATTAATGAACAGTATCATCTAAGCTTCAATTTTAAATGGAAATTTTAAAGGAAACGATGTACTGTTGCCAAGCATTCCAATAATTCCGACAGATAGGCCATTATAATTAAAATGTTTGCAGTTTCCGGTGCGACTAGCATTTGGACAATCGCTACAAGTGTGTGGACTAAATTTTAAAAATCCATGCTTCTCACATGGACAGCTGTATCTAGCCTGATCACGCGTTGAAAAACCTTAAGATCTATTCATATACGCACCAGACAAAAAAACAAAATATATCCAAAAGCACTTCAATAAACATAATTAAAACACAAACACTTTCTTTCTTTGAGTGGCATTGCAACGCATGCCGGGTCAGCTAGTGTTTATATAAAATCTGTGGGTAACGACAAGCCCCTTATTGATTACGTTAACATCTTACTGACTTTTAATTCTGAGAATCTCTAAGTTTATTATTATTATCAATATAGTTTATTTTTTCACGTGTTAAGCTGCCAGTGTCACATTTTATGAATTATTATTAAGCTTCCTGCTTTACGACATGACAACGAACGTCAGCTGTCTTATAATGAAATGTGTCACCTCCAAAAATGGAAGCTGAGTTCTCATACTCATTGAAAGAATTGTTTGTATGGACTAAACATATTACAAGACAGCTTCTTCTTTTCGTGATTCGTCATCGTTCAATGCCATTTCATTGCTAATTTTATAACGCACAAAGAAATTGAACCCACGATCCATGGTTTTTGCTATTTAAATATTATACAAGGTAATTATTGCTGTTTTTTTTATCTTATCGATCAAAATGTGTATCAAAATCCTAAATCCATTTTGGATAATAATAGTTCAAAAAGGATCATACAGTTCCATCATGTTAAGTGCATTAAGTAGTTTCACAGAGTATGTTGCATTATAAATATATTTTTTTTATATTACAAAATTTCTATTATTTTTTCAAACTATTATTTTTTTATCTATGTCCGCTCCCAATGTGGAGCATATGGCCTCCCAATGGAGGTATCTCAACAGAAGTTTTTTCTACGAGAACTGTTTGTTACTCCGTCGCTCAACCTCACTTTTTTTCAAAGTGAGTAGGGAAAGAGGGATAAGAACAGGACTCGTGGTTAAGTAATCGCTATTGCTACACCCAGTTAATAAAGGATCAGAAGGATGGGAGGAGAAGAAATAATGTAAATTGACATCACAAAAACCCAGTTTTCCATCGCAACTTTGAATTGAACAGTTCTCAGATTCACTGTGATCTTACCGGGAATCGAACCCAGACCTGCGTGATCGGTAGAGCAAGCTCTAACCAACTGAGCCACAGCAGGCGACGACTATATTCCTAGACTGTTTTCCTTTCACATCCTAGCTCATCTTAGCTTTTTGGTTGCCGTAGAAAAAAGTACGTCTTTACCTAGCACGCCGGCTATAAGTTACAATTATTAATTTAATTAATTATTGGCGAAATAACTCGTCTCTGGAGTGTTGAGCACGAAAATTTTTATGTCTGTGGCAGCCATCGAGTTAAAATGTCCAAACAAACATGTCCCACTTTTTTAATGAAACACTAATTATTTTCGTATGTAATAACAAACTTCCAAACACCGTGTGTCTAATACATACTACACCCAACACGAAAAAGTACGCACCTATAGAGGGCTGTGACGTCAAACACTCATACAAATTCGCGTATATGAATATTCAATGGATGAAGCAGTTTATTTATATTGCATGCCTGCCTGCTATTTTGGCAGGATCGATAACAGCTTTACTTTACTGCTTTCCACCGAGTTACGTCACGCTACCTGCTCGCTTCACTCTCCGCTCAACGTTATCTTTTGGGGTATGCCGTAATGATAATTTATCGGAATTCATAATTATCTGCAACGTCTGGGCCAGGGGGATGATAATTAAATTAACCAGATGAATAATCACAGTATACGCGAGGGCTTATTCTTAGCTTATAAAATAACATGTTGCTAGTACTCCCTGTTGTAAATATAAATAACGTAACTATTTTAGGTAATTTTTAAACGAGAAAGCAAAATTTTAGTTATAAATATCATGTTGATCAAATTTATCTGAGAAATTTGTTATGATTCATTGAGATTACAAGGTAGCATTATAATTAATACTTGCGATGGATTCGGCGGTAACTTTGTGGAAGTCCATTATAATATATGTAAAATTAAAATAATTTAGATTCTAACAGTCTTACTTTCCCCAATGCTTGTTTAAATACGAATGAATTTAATGTTACTATTCTGATATTCAAGCAAGCATTTACAGAAGCATTTGTGAAAGTGAGACTGCCTGAGGATGCCTCTTACAGAGGCGAAAACACGTGTCACAATACGTGGAATAATCTAAGTTTTAATTAGCCTAAGAATTTCATATTATTTATTTTTACTTGCGCTTAAAGCTCGCCGTTACCGTTATTTGTGAAATATTATGATTATAAAATCTTCACCACCTGATCAAGTTAGCTTAAAGTAATAAAAAAAATAACAAGCTATACTTTATGCAATTATAAAAATTGTAAATGTATGAAAATTTAATCATCGAGTGTATTGTTTCCGTATTATTATATGCGAAGCGCTTTTGTATTTGTTTTGCTTGGCTTAGATTATTTTTTTTATCTTAATTATATTAAGAGTACCTAGCATAATAAAACCTAGGGATTTACTAAGCAACATAAAACGAATTCAGTCCTAACTATTGTATATTCTAAAACTACAAATATGTACAGTTTAGCACTGAGTTGACGATACCTTCGGTGGAAATAAATTTGTTGACTTTGTTATGTCACTTGTTGCATACATTATGACACGTGATATGTATTGTAAATTTTCTGTGACAATCCTTAGACCAAATGTTATAGGTATCGATGGTTATCCCTTGGTAACTTAACGCCTTAGACATTAACCTTCTGGTTCCTATGGAGTGCATTCGTATTTAAACCATTCGCTAAATACCAATAATATCTAGCTGATATGTATTTTAATCCAATGTTTCTTAACCTTTTTACATCCGTTGACCACTAATAAAAGCTTTTATAAATTGATATTAAATATTTTTGAACTGCAGATTTTTTTTGCCGACCACCTAAAAATCTTCTCGGACCACCGGTTAAGAAACATTGTTGTAAACTATGTACAATGATACATCAATAAATGCAATGCAAATACATATTACGCAAATTTGTCAAGCGTCACTTTGTTCTCGATCCTATTTTCAACGTTTCGGGTGTTAAGGGTGAATTGTTAGACTGAAATTAGAGTCTTACGGCAGAAATACGTGCAAACGGAAAAGTATGCCAGAGGGATGCTGTAAAGCAGGCATGGGCAACCTTTCCTAGGTCTGGGGGCAAATTATCATTCCGTCTCCGAGTCAAGGGCCGGAAAAAAATATTAAACAAAATAAAGTAATATTAAATTTAATAAAACACGTTGCTATTTCTTATAAGGTGGTGATCATGAACTAGTAGTGTAGCTTTTGCAAGCGCCCGTCTCATCTCCATTATTTAATCCCTCCCTAGAACTATTAATTTATTTCTCTAATACTTCGCCGAGATGAATCAAGGCCGGACAAAATAGCTCTGCGGGCCGGTGGTTGCCCATATATGCTGTAAAGGTTTAAAGGTAAACTTTCACTAATTTTACTGATAATTATGGTAAGTATTAATAAAAACAATAATCCTTTGTACTTCATTCCACTTTATTTAATATGTCAGGACCGGTTTCGCTCATTGCGAGCATTGTCAACTGAATCAGTTGACAATGCTCGCAATGAGCGAAACCGGTCCTGACATATTAAATAAAGTGGAATGAAGTACAAAGGATTATTGTTTTTATTAATATAATGCCTTTCCACCAAGTATTGACAGTGAACACCTAAAAGTGAATTATGGTAAGTTTACCTTTATAAAATGATTCAAATGCATAAATAATAAACACTCCTGACATAACACGGCAGACTTTGTTCTTTTCATGAGAATTGGTAAAACATAAGTAAGTTTCTCAACTTCTCTTCAAAGCGGGTAAGAAAAAATAGAGGAATGGAATAACAATTAAAGCACTAAAATTTAGATAGTTTCTATTTATATGGCTTCTTTTAGTTTTGCATATGATCTAAAATTTGTCAAAAAAAAAAATATAGCAATAATTGAATTGTTAATTTAATGTTTGGGTGTCCATAGACACATCAGCATGGGAGGAAGAAAGCCGCCCTAGCTGTTGAGTCCTAGGCTATGGGACTAAAAAAGAAACAATTTTACTCAACTAACATCATCACGTTGGCAATGCACTTCTGTTTTATATAGTCTGTGGAATGATATCAAGACATTAATAAATCAATATGTAATGTATAAATAAGGAAAAGGTAAGAAGTCATTACAATATAACCCAGTGCTTACATTATCATACGAAAGCAATGTTAAAAGAAATAACTAAAACGTAATTTATGTATTTACGGAGCAAAATCACTCTTTGAATATTTAAACCGAGGCATGTAACCTTGATTTTATTTTAGCGTACTGATAAACAAAATTTAAAAATCTATTGATCGCGTGCAACCGCGATAATGTAAGCCAAACATGCATGCAGGCAGGCGGGTATAATACGCGCCTATAGAGCGGTATGTATCCACTTCGGAAACTGTTTTTGCATTCCTTCAAATAGCGCAATGTTAAAATGAAGTGTATTATTTTTAACCTGCACATGCCGAGAATTCGTCGGCGCGGTGACGTCAACGGCTGGGGGTAGGCATGTGACGTAGATTGACGTCATCGGCACACCCGAAAGTGACGTCACAAACGGCGCCCCTTTTCCACGCGGGGTCGGGGGCTGCGGTTCGAGCGCGTAGGCGACTAGCTCTGTATTCGTAGGGAAGTACGACCGTGTGCGTGTGTTACATTTTCATCGATCTAGGTTTCATTTACAAGGGATGCACTGAGCATTATTCTTCAAAACTCACATTAAAAATACTCATTTGCCACTCAGAACATTATAATACAATACAAATCTCTCAACGCCAACATGAGAATAAAACAAAAAAAAAACACATTCTGATGATAATATACACATTAGTACATATTATATTTTTAATTTATTCTAGCCGGAGATGGAGCCTTGGATTTCTCACTCTTGAGTGATATTATTTATTTATTCAAGACACAAACTATTTTTTAGGTTTATTAAATTAAATCTTTAAAAAACTGAAATATTAACTACATGAATAATTAATAGTCTGCTGATTGTTCTAATTTCTTTTTGATAATCAAGGAATTCTTACTCGTACATAGTTATAGCGCTTTTTCCACAAATATTTTATTATTATATATAAACATGTTTCATTTACTAACGATTGCATTTACTTACAAAAAAAAACGTATGTTTATGCAGTGTCAGAGTTTTTCTAAATGATGTCGTAACAAAACGATATTGTAAAACAGTCATATTAATATTCAATGACTACAAAACGTTTTTATTGTTTAACAAAAATTTAACAGCCAAAAAAGAAGTATTTAAATGAATACAACCAACTGGTTGACATTTTTTAAATATCTAAAGCGCCTATCTAATATCATTATATTATATAAGGCTTACACATGCTGTCATAAAAAGATTTTTTACTTCACAAAATTAAAAAATAAAGATGCCTTTCTAAATAAAGATAAATTTTCGTAGCCAACCACACCTTGAAAAAAGTTTTTTCAGCGTAAAATTGTAATTCGTGTATAAAATTCAGCTAGTTAGGTATGATTACGTAGTGCAGTGGTCAACGCCGTTGGCTTCAGCAACGGATCTCACGGGTTCGAATCCCAGTACGAACAGCATTTTTTCAATCGATTTATCAATTTTTTTGAAAAGGTATGAATGTTTGTGATATCTAAGAATTCCAACCCCCCCCCCCCTTTTAATCCTAAAATAACGAGATCGATTGGCTAAGCATTAGTAGTATCCTAGCTCTATACTGTCAATACAATATATACTACAATTTTTGAAAAAAAAGAGAGGTTGAGCAACTGAGTAAAAAGTAGTTCTCGTGGAAAAACTTACAAAACTTATTAAAAAAGAGAGACATATGCTCTTCATTGGTAGCGGACATGTATTATAAATATATTTTTTAAAATTCTCAAGACTAGGGCAAGACAGAAAATAGATGAGTGTACCAGAGGAGTGTCAATAATTGTAGATCTTTCCACGACTAGTCTACTAGAATACCACAACATTTTGAATGGCATGTAGTCTTACGTAGACATCGTCTTAAAAATTTTCCCAGTTCGTTTTTCATATCCGAAAATTTTCAGAGGATGTGACAAGCACCATGAATCACACCTCTTCACTTCTTTCTATGTAAACTATGTACATAGTATATACTTGCTTGTCAACATGTAAGAGCTTATCAGCAAAGCAAAACATAACCAGTTATGTGTTGACTGCTTTATAAATCAGAAGTCAAAAATTTTGGAAACTCATGATGCTTGACGTTATCTTATATGAATATTTTTATTCAATTCGTTTCGATTGAAATTAATCAAATGGAAGCCATGAATCTTATCAAATAAGGAAAAAATAAAGCATGATCAAATCTAAGCTTTATGTATCCGGGTAGAGATGTTAAAATATTATAGAGAAACTTCAAATGGCGATTCGCCCCTGGATGTCGTATGTATGATATAGTTATATATGTGTGGGTGACTAGGAAGTTAGTGTTCATTGGTATAGAATTTCATCATTGGGTTGTAAAATTCAGCCACTTTTTCCGATCGATGCCCTACTGACACATTCATGAAAGTGTGTAGGTACAAGCACATTACTTAATTTTTTACAAGTGTTAGTGTGCATCTGTGAGTTCTATTGAAATACACGTGCTTTCCTTGAGCATTGTTAAGTAAAATTTTTCGCAAAATTTTATTACGTTTTAGTATGAATGAAAATATATATGTATATGAACTAAAATCTAGCAAGAGCTCAATAATGTTACTTTTAAATATCGTCTGGTAGCAAAATATAATATTTACTTATTAAGAGTAATAAGTAACCCTAAGAAATTAGTTTGTTAATCATAAAAAATAAATATATCTCTTCAGTAGAACGTGCTGGAGACAGAACGATTACGGGAACAAATTAAATGGTCAGAATTTAAATCAATTTTTGATCAGAATAAAAATATGAACGGTCAGAATAAAATATTATAAGGTCAGAATATTTTATAACCATTTTGGTTTGGTTAGGTTAGGTTTTTTTTAATTACATTTAAATTATGAATATTTACACTGATCGATATATTATGACCATTTAATATAAATTCTGACCGGAAAAATACGAGTCAATGATCAATACTATGATAATTTTATATTATGGTTAACTGAAAGTGGTGGGTGCAACTGCATTTTCAAAATTAAAATGTTCATACGCTTTAGGGTTTCTTTCGCCGACGACGAGATTTTCTTTCAATTTTTTTAATTATTCATTATAAGCTCTGAACTCCGAATTATAAATTTTCTGCAAATATCGCTGTTAAACGTTCTTTATTTTATAAGCGATGAAATTCTCAATGAAAAACTGTATAACGTTTAGCGTAAACATTTCAAAGGAGCGGCAGTAGTCGCATTCAAAATATTTTATTTATAATGCGAGCATATCGACTGTGGAAAGGAAAAGGGACGTAGCCCACACTTTTTTCAAAACAGCTTTTTTCGATAATCACAATGTATTCAAATTGACATACGTTCTCCCAAAAGGATGTAAGCTGCAAATGCCGATTTAATATCTAAATTAGCTTTTAAGTTTGAAAAAATATGAGCTTGTGAAACCAAGGAAAAGACTGAAAAAACGGTTTTTTCTGGACAATTTCTCAAATTAATATTAGATTATGTCAACTAAACACCAGCTTAGAAGTCTCCGTGCACTTCTAGGTGTGTATTTTTCATAATTTGCATATGGCTCAAAATCATCAAAACGCGTTTTTCGTGCCTTCTGGACAATTTGCTATGTGTGGGTTACGTCCTTTTTCCTTTTCACTGTCGATATGTATGTAATTAATTGTTCAATAATTGATAATATGTAATCATTCAATTTTAATTTTTTTTTAAATATTTGTTTTTTTTTTTTATAAAACTTATCATAATTTACTGCTAATTTCTATGCATAATTATATGTTAAAAATATACATCAAACATATTGTTAAATTTTATTTGTGTAGAATTTAAGTTATAATTACTTCGAATGATTTATTTTGAATTATGAATTTGAATTATGAATTTGAATGTTGTAAGGCGCTGGGTCTGCATAATTATCATAATAAATCTTTGAAATGTAATATTATATAGAACTCAACACCTGACTTGATTAATGCGTTGAGCTTGTGCGAATAAATTAAAAAAATAATGATCTTTTTAAACGTACATAATTATTACACACAATCGATGCAAAAAATGGAAATTTTTTCGAAACGCCGACACTATTTACATATTTAATTGGCAAAATTTGATTAAATCAACAATTTATGCTCGTGAGTTACGATTATTACTTTTCTCAGGACAATGAAATGCATTTTTGGGGGAATTATAGAAAGCCGTTTAGTTTTTACAAGGATTCTTGTGTTTTTATAATTATTATTCATAAATCATAAACGTGCAGCATAAATTATGATAATTTAAACAAGAAATGTATATTTCTTACACTTACATCATAGTAGGGGTCCAAGACGACGGTCGCAATATGCATAACTCAATAATAAAGGTTCACCGACTATTTATGTAACTGTTTACTGGAAATTTTTCCGTTATTTATGTAAATAGTTCAATTAAGTAATGATTTATTTATTATTTATACTACTAACTTCAGAGCGACTACTGTTTCTTTTTAAATAATATGTACTTAACTTTGCGTATTTTTGTTTTATAAGATGCTGCATCAATCCTTCGGAAACATTATTTTTTATACTCACAATCATTATGTTAATTTTCATTGCGTATAATCATATTTAATATGTTCCAATTAATGTTTTTTTTGTTGTTTGGTTTATTTATTGCTTGTAATATAAGACCATAGACTTTTTTGTAGATTTAAAGTTTTAAAAAAAAAAGTTTGTTTTTTAAACACAGAATAACGCGAAAGGCGAGCTTTTCCTAAAACATCAAAACGTTCAAGTTCTATGGTTCTTAGCAGTTTGTTTTTAGCCTCAATTCAATTGAATTTATCAGCAATACTAAATATCCGTTTCTTTGGCTGCAAATTAACAAAAAACGGTTTCAGTAAAATCTTTGCATAATATTTATTCTGCAAAGATTGTTTTCTGTTTTGCGATATAAAATTAATAGACATCAAAAAGTATTCATTATTTGGAGGTTAATAAAAAATCTTTTAATGATCAATATCATTTCAAAAACACGAGTAACGAAATGTTTTTATTTTACTAGACATGCATTCGCTTGACTTCAAAAAATATAAGAATAAAAGGGTAGACGTTTCTTATTTAATTATTCCCTCTCAATACATCCCGTTTTCAGAACATAATATAATAGATTGTCATACATTTGAAAAAATCATAATTCGACTAAAAATCAGTATAATATGAAATATTCTAGCGTATGAACAATTGCATTAAATTGCCTTTTATTTTTTCTAATGAAAACTAAATTATTTTCGTATCGCAATACGCTTTACAAAAAAATGACATTATCGAGATAATATCATTATTTTCTTTCAAATAATCAATTGTAGTGGTGAATATTTTTTTTATCACAAACTTGTTGATATTTAAAAAAAATATTCCTTATTATTATTTTCGGCCGAAAATGTATGCTCATGACTAAATTTTGTAATATTTAGCGGTTAGTGTAATAATGTAAAACGTTCGTTAGACCACGTAGCTACATAGGGAAAAACGTAACCGATACACTTTATTATTGATCATCGTTATAATTACAGCTAATAATAAACTTAAATTATAAGAGACAATCTAATAATAGTAATAGTAAGTGTGTGAAATTGCGATGCGGCTTAAGTAATGATGATTGAACAAGTGAGGATGATCCCCGACCGCAATCGCTCGGTTTGTGCATGATTTGTGATTTATTTTATTAGAATCTGGTCGCCGGGACTCGAACGACGGGAAGACCCATTGTAAGTCACTTCCCGAAGACCTCCCAATGTTTTTTGTTTGTCATTTAAACCGCATATCGACGTATTCGCCCACGATTGATAATTCGGGAGGCGCTTACGAAACAATGTTTAGTAATGACACTTTCTTTGGTTCACCAAACGCAAAAATTCGCCGCAATTTCACTAACGTGTGATAAAAAAAATGCCTCATCATTGACTTTTACTTTCCTTGTCGTGGCAATGAATCATTGATAATCAATTATAAATAGTAAGATAAAAATATTCTTATCGTCAAAATATTGCATAACAAACCTTTTAATATATATTTTTAATTTTACGGCAAAATTTTGAGCAAAATATTATTTTTTCTTTATCAGTTATTTCTGTAAATACGTTGTTTTCTAACACAATCTGTATTATTTAAAATATTTTGTATGACAAACGACCAGCAGTGGGTTGCCGAAATGTTAACAAGGGGATAATATCTCTATTAACCTGAGAGATATTCGCGGTGTTCCGGATAAGGGGTGAACTATTTTATCATTCTTATAGGTGATTCGTAATAATTATGAAATCAATTTAATGTTACTTAATATTCTTTTATTATGTAAAAATATACTGCCTTAATGTTTAAAAAAAAATTATCATATCTTTTACTATGCAACCAAAATAAATGTATTTTACGAGAAATTCATAAATGCAACAAAATCTTTTGTTTCATAATACATATAAACCATCTACAGATTTTACTTTTGATCTGAGAATATTTTTTCTCAGGGGCTCGAGAGCCCAAGTAAAATTTAACAAGGGGCTCGCGCGAGCCCCTCCGAGCCCTCTCTAGCTCACCCCTGCGTATGAAATACAATCGGTTTTTTATTAATTACTATTTTTTTACGATACAGTGAACTAAAAAATTCTGGACTAGAAGACACTGTGAAAATTATTATCTTACAATACAATATGTTTCTTTCGACTAACTTCAGCAATGAAGGTTGAATATTACAAAAATAATATGTCTAAATCATAAGTAATTGGATTATGTTTTGTTTGCAACCACAATTATTATATACGGGTAAAAAACAAATTCGCTTATCACATTCCTCAAATCGTTCACAATGAATAACAATTTAATCTTTTATATTTGGTTATTAAAAAATAAGTATTTGATTGCTTCGTATGCTTTCTTAAATTTATGAAAAACTTACAAGATAAGCCTAAGCACCGTAAAGATTTGCCTCTTAAAAATTCGAGGTAAATTAAAGGTAGACAAATTAAAAACAGACGAAATCAACAAAATAAAAAAAACTATCGACATACACTTAGAATAAATATTTAACAATTAATACGAATTTATTACCAAGGCTAAAATTTTACATAAAATATATCACATACAAAACTGATGCACTTCTATATATGTTGCACAAACTGACAATAATTTTGATTTAATAGATTTAATTATGAACTCGTTAAAACTTTGACTATGGAAAAATTTAGAATTGCATGTTTATTTTGTAGTGTTAATTAACTCAACAATTGCATACAAGCTACAGCAACAGTTATACTTAAAAAAAGAACGAACTGAATTTATATATTTTCGATGGATTCGGCAGTAAATTTTTGTGTGTTTATTTTTAATACAAAATTAAATTTAATAATTTTGCTACTTCATTTTTTTGTGTTAAAAATATGATTTTGTAAGCCTTGCGATATTATGTCTGATGATGATTCTTAAAAAGGTGAAACACGTGTCACAATTGTGGGGCTATAATGCAAAACGTACTATGGCCAAAACTCAAACTTTTTATTAGTCACACATACTATATAATACAATACTAAACAAAATAACATTTCCATAAAAATATGATTTCTAATTTGAAAACGACAGTCTTATAGACATTTTATATCAAAACTAATAGGATCAGTCGATCCCTTAGGCTTGAATTACCTTATCTGCATACCTAACTCAATATTGCTCATTTTGGAATTGTACGTTTTGAATTATAACCAGTGTAGTGGGGCCAGGTCTGGCCAGGTCGGTGACCTGGCACCTGAAAATGAGCCACTGCCAACATTTTGAATTGTAACTTAATTTTCAAGTACATGTACTTATATTCAAATTACTGTTCATAAAATTTAAGAGCATTATTTATATCAAAATTAATCTACCCGACGGATTTTACAAAAATAAAAAAAATAGTGTACACTTGTAACGTGAAGAAATACGACACCTAAAATAAAATAAATTGCGCGTTTTTTAATTGATTTAATTGTTAAAACTTGTGGTTTTTTAGCTTCGGACGGATATAAAAAAAAAATAGGGAAGAAATCAATGACCGACCTGGTACCTATTTATTTACCACTACACCACTGATTATAACCCCACAATTTTTAACCCTACAGGTGGAGTAAAAGTTATCAAATTAAAATTGATATTGAATTTATATAAGTTACCTACTCATATTTAATATTTTTTTTCTTTCGTCTGAAAGTTTGTCCTAGTTGTAATGGAGTATTTATATTCTGACAGTAATTCCAAAAAAATGCCTTTCTACGAGGAAATAAAAATTGATTTTTGTCTGGCAAAAATTTGCCAAAAATCTTAGCGGAAGAGTTTTAAAAGGCGGATCGGAACTGTACAGATCGGTTTCGTGTATTAGAAATAATGGCTTTGCTTTGAAAATCTGTAAATCTGCATGACGCTTCCTGGATTATAGTGTTTGAGACAAAGCGTAGCAAATTTTTCGAGCCGATGAGACTGCGGTGAATAATCAATGCCCTTAAGCAAATATGAAACGGTTTATTTATTTAAATTTAATTTATGCAATGATCTTTAGGTTGTGCAGCGTGTGCTTCAACTACAACCTCTTTCCTCCTCTGCATTTTAATAAGGAAATCCCCGACCTGCACTACCAACCTACCTACCTACCCATACCAACCTCTCTAAATAACATTACATTCTGAGAGGCTCAACTTGCTGGATATTCGCTTTGCCTCGCCTTGTCTACGTTTGGTTTAAATTATTCAGTAACGCTTTCAATGAATATACTTTATGTAGACTTTTCAAAATTATATTCAAATTGATTTCATATAAACCAAGTGTAATTCCTTGAGAAAGGGGTCAACATATATACAGTCGATCTTGGTTATTATGATCATGGAAAAAGCGAGATCTCGGATGAAATAAGGAAACATTCGTTGACATTTTAGTTTATGTTTTTCTCCTTATTATTCACTTTTGTAACGAGCTTCTTCTCGGACATACCGAGCAAAAATATAGTCAATGAGAGTGAAAAAAATGAAACAAGCATCGATTTAAAAAATGTCATTGACGGAAAAATGTAATATGTGTGTAACGGGTGTGTAAATAAATTCTAATTGTGTATTTTTGTTTGAATTGTATTACGTGACCGCTCCAGATACTTAATGTTTTCATGTTCTGTAAGCATTTATTAGCACTTCTCTGATATAATGAGTAATGCATATAACGAGCAAATTCAGTCGGTCCCGTCTTCCTCGTAATAACTAAGTGCGACTGTATTTTTTCATACATATTTCTTCTGCTCCAGATGCGGAGCATATCAACTGTGTTTAGGTAAAAGGAATCAACCCTCACTTTTTTTTGAAAAGTAGTTTTATTCGATAATCACAATGTTTTATACTAAATACACTATCCTTCAAAAGTACTTAAGCCGAAAATGCCGAATTATAATGTAAATTTAAGTTTTAAAAGGGAAGGGCTTGTTAAAACAGCAACCAGGAAAAAGGATGTTGCCAAAAATGCTAGAACAATTCGACATATTTACTTTGCTATGACTATGTGTGTTTGGTGAGTTTTCTTTCATATCCTTTTTGAAGTAGAATACCATATTATTTATGATCGTTTGGAATAGTAAATCGCGTAGGAAAATGTTAATTGATAAACCACCTGTTCGATAAATTTACAGACGAAATGATAATGTGCCATGTTGCAGCACTATTATCATATCATATGAGCATTCGTATGTGAATGAATATCATGAGTGACATGATTTAACGTACTGAACTCTGCCCACCGTGTGTTTGTTGAATAGCGCACACTCACTTTATTGAGTGTCAACAATACGGAATCACTGTAATATTACACCGCACACGGACAGCGTTGACAGTCAATCAATCGGCATTATACCTGACGCATCGAACAGGTACCTGCAGATATATTTATTAACAATCACCTGTCGAGATGACGTTTCTTGCGATAATAATTATAATCGATTCACTATTGTAGGGCTGTCATGTTATACGGCCACCAGGTATACTAGTTTTCTATTGTAATTTTATTCTAACAGTACAGAGTAGACATTTGATTCACATTACGTGCTTTATTTAATGATATACATATCAGTTTTTTTACACGAATACTACTGGAAATTTAAAGCATTTGTTTTTAATCCATGTCCGCTCCCAATACTACATAGTTTACATAGTAAATACAGAAATGTGATTCATGGTGCTTGTCACAATTTTCGGATTTGAACAACGAACTGGCAAAACTATCAAGACCATACCAAGACATTCAAAATGTCGTGGTATTCTATGAATAGTGGGAACATCAAACATTATTGACGCTCTTCTGGTATACTCACTTTTTTCTGTCTTGCCCAAACCAAATCTTGAGGAATTTTCTTTATATATTTTTTAATACATGTCCGTTTTTAATGAAAAGCATATGGCCTCGTAATGGAGGTATCTCAACAGAAGTTTTTTCTACGAGAACTGTTTGTTACTTAGTCGCTCAACCTCACTTTTTTCAAAGTGAGTAAGTAGTAGGGAAAAAAGGATAAGGCTAGAACAGGACTAGTGGTAAACTAATCTCTATTGCTACACCCATTTATTGAAGGATCAGAAGGATGAGAGGAGAGGAAATAATGTGAATTAACATCACAAACACCCAGTCTTCGATCGCATCTTTCAATTGAATAATTCTCAAATTCACTGTGATCTTACCGGGAATTGAATCCAGACCTGCATGATCGGTAGAGCAAACTCTAACCAACTGGGCCACAGCAGGCAACTAACCGTGTCAAAGCATACCATCGGAAAATTTCTACATTCTCGTATCTCAAAAAGTAGAAATAGAATGTACTTTATTCTACCGCGATCACAATCGCTTTCTATCGCTATAAAACACCACTGTAATCAGTGGCGGACTAGGGGGGCTCGGAGGGGCTTGCGCGAGCCCCTTGTTAAATATTAAAAATTGTTAGCGATGAATTGAAATATTTCAAATCTACTAAGGGTTATATCATTATTGACAGGTTCCAAAATTGACGATCTTTTCAGTGGCCTAAAATTATTTTTATTAAACTATTTACGAAAATCACCCCTTCATAATTATAGTATCTATACATATATCATAATCATATTTGAAATATCATTTTATTTACTCGCCTGATATTGCAATCCAAATTGCCAGTAATAATTAATATCTTAAATAAGATAGATTGGCCACTACTGCTACATTTATTTCCAATGGTTTAACCCTTCCCAATTGATGCAACTAATTAGTTAATCATTTCTTAACGTAAATGTCATTTGATTTGCCATTATTGTTAGTTTGTTTTTCTATCATCTCCTTCTTGCCTTCCTTGTTTATATTATTTCTTTAATATATCATAATAGTAATATTAAAATCATTCGTACCTAAGCAAGCATTTGTCAAACTAAGATTGTCTGAGGATGCCTGGACGAGTCACAGCTTATAGCACAATATTTAAAATAATCTAAGTTATCTTATATTTTATGAATCGCCAGTATTAACTGTAATACAAAATTTTCCTTAAACTTATCCGTAATTCAAGTCAAGTCTGGTTGCGGCATACAAAATGATATCTTATGTTTGAAATAAAGTTTCAGAACATTCACTATTTTAGGCATATTGTAAAATAAAATCTAAGCGCAATTCAACATATGTATTGTTGAATTTGTACATATGTAGGTATACGAAAATTGGTATGCGTAGAGATGTCGAGCGATGCGGCGTTGCCAGCCCTACCAGTCAGCCGGTGTTCCTGTCGGGGAAATCGATACGCCGACCGCGATGACGTAACGTGACGTCACGGGCCACCCGCAACACCGCTCAACAGCTGATCGTCCGGCCTAACAAGCAGAAAGGCGCCTATCTATATGACATTACCGCGCAGCGAACCGGGATGCTATCTAGTATCTACTCATCTGCGTGGGCGACTCTTCTCTTCTTCATCGTCTTCGTTTTCCTTCTCCATCTTAGTGACGACGTAACGCCCACCTGTTTAGGCTGCCAATACTTTTTTTATCAGATTTTAAGCAAGGATATGAATGCAAACAAAATAATCTTTCTTTTTCTAACAATTTCTGACTTAAATAATATTATCTACGACAGCTTCAATATACACAGTAGTACATTTATAGCAATTTACACTGAAAGGTTTACGGTGTATTGTATATTTTTACATAATATAAGTGTATTAAGTAACAATCGTCGCCCGCTGTGGTCTAGTTGGTTAGAGCTTGATCTACCAATCAGGTGGGTCTGGGTTCGATTCCCGGTAAGGTCAATGTCAAATTTGATTTTTTCAATTTTAATTTGAGATCTAAGACATGGGTGCTTATGATTTAATTCTCCTTGAGTTAATCTCATGTGACTTTCAAAAATTCTCATCGAGTACATATATCTCGTATGATCTTTCAACTTTAAATATATTTGACGCATTGGCGTAAGCTGTAATGTCAAATATATTTTTAAAAAAAAAATATTAAGTTAAAACATTTGCTTACAAAAAATTTTTGCTTAAGTATTGCACATAATTGCTTAGGAGTGATACAAAAAATCACTCCTTCCCCAGAATACCGAGAATTGCTTTGAGATTAAGCGAGCCCCTTATTAACGTATTGGCAGCCCACCGCTGCGTGTAATCGATAAATTAACCGTGAGGTTTCTATAAGAACGTCTGAATTTAAACAATACTGTTTTCGATTTACGGTTTAATATATGGTCGGTTTTGGATTATAAAATAATTGTAAAAAATTCTCAGTGTCCAAAAAAACTTTTCCTTTATGTTTGGTGTAAACAATTTATGAATTAAAATTAGATTTGAAGATTTTTTATTCCAAATACTCGGGTCGAACGAAATATTTCTAATAAAAGCTTATTATTGTATAGATTACTTGAGTTTTTAGATTTTATACTTTATACTTTTTACGTGTTCACTGTCAACATTTGGTGGAAAGGCATTATATTAGGATTAATAAAACACTAGTTTATACTAACCATATTCATACATAATCAGTTGAAAATGCTCGTTATGAGCAAAACCGGTCCTGGTAAACCGTAATAAATAATTATTTAATATGTACAAAATAGTGTTTTATTATTTTTCATATTTATATTGTCCTATCAATCAACTATGCATTCACCTTTTTGCTGTGAACTGAACTTCATTTTGTGGTAATTGAAAATGTCATTTAAATAAACTTTCTATTCAATTAGCAGCACACAAGTTTAATGCATTTGATCTGATAGTGGTTAATGATATGCGTCAGACCCTACTTATCTCAGCGTGCAGCATCTACATTTGTAATATTTTTACACAGTATGAGTGTGCATTAAATATCTCCAAATAATTTGATGCAACAATGATTTTGAAACCACTCTGAGCTGCATTATAATTTTATCTACATCATAACTTCATACTGACACCACAATTAAGATCGAGAAGATAACTTTTTAATCTTTGAACATGCAGCGAATGCGTATATTATTCTTTTAAATAAATTATATTATATTGTGCATACTGCATATTAAGAGAATATAATAAAAAATACTTTTTCTTGCAATTTAATGTCATCAGCATATCCCAATGTCATATAATCTCGTATTTTTTTATCTGAAATAACTCAGTTAATCCTTTTACTAAACCAGCTTGCCGAAAAAACATTATGACAATTATTATTCATGCTAGTTTAAAGGCAGGCAATTGTCTCTGTCTATTAATTTTTAACAATATATCAGCAATATTATTTAAGATGCATTATTGCTGATATATGTGAAATATCAGCAATAATGCATCTTTATTATATATATATATATATATGTACCATAAAATATTAATGTCTAAAAAACTGAAGTTTATCATTTGCTGTTTACTCAGAACTATCAATCTGTCACTTATCAACTTCTGCCATAAATTTGACGATGTTAAAGTTGGAGAAATAAAAAAGATTACATTTTTGTATTCTTTGATTGGTGTAAAAACTTTTACTCGCTTTAAAAATATCGAAATTACATCGTTTATATAGATATAGTTGTTCAATACATTGACTACCCCTGGTAGCAAAGCAACAGTAATATCTTTAAGAATATTATAAATAAAAAAACATAAATTTCATGTATAATTAATAGAATATGAAAGACACATTTAAGGAGTGTTTCTGTATAAAATAAATATTTATTTTTTATTGCATTGATGATTCAACTGATTTTATAAAATTTCAGAACATGCTTGTTGATTTATATACAATTTAAGAGATAAGAATAGCTGAATTATTTTTACTGATGGTCAGTTGGAAAAAAATAGTAATATTAACTTTAATAATAATACGAAATACTATTCTGAAATCAAATTTCATTGACGGGTAATAAAAACTTTTCGTTTTATGTAAATTTGAAATTTTCTTTACTGCACTACACGTACGTTGTTAGTGTAGCACATCCTATAGTTTAGACGTAACTCGAATCCTCTTCCGTGAAAATTCACCTTTCTCGGGTCACGTGAGAAAAAACATCGATATTGTGACGTCATCGAGTGCGTGACGGCAAGGTCGCAGATGGTTATAGTAGAAAGCTGAAAATAGATGGCGAATTCGATTTTCGCCGCTTCGTACTTACTTTGCCAGCTTTTTAAACACTTTACTTACCGCATCTTTGTTATACTAGTAATTTTGCGATAATGCATGCAATTTTTTTACCGACGATAAATATAGATTATTTTATACAAATTCAAGATTTTAGTGGTGTTCATTAATTGTTTTTTTTTTCAGAAAAAAATAAATATAATATATACACCCGTCAATGTGCCATAATTTAGTCGTGCACATCTAGCCAATTATTAAATGTCTGATATGTGCTATTGATTGAATTGGCATTTACTTGGTAGAACTCTATTAAAAAAAAAATAAACTTTGATATTTTTTATCCTACTAAAATATGTACTGTTTTTGAAATAAAGGTTATTTATTTTATTTTTGTACTGTATATGTTATCCCACCAAAGATTCCACGACGACAGTCTTCAATTGTATACTAATAGTTGAATAGTATCAAATTCAGCAGACTTATATTGAGTTCAGAATATAATTATGTACAGTAAAAACCAGCTGAATAAGAAACGTGTGTAGTAGAGTAAACAATTAAATCTTTTTTTATGCGTACTTTCGTGCCGCACGTTGTAAAACTATGCGATGTAAATTTATAGGTATGTTTTCAATAAAAAAAGGTTGTCCCGCTCGGCAAAGAAAATTTCCTATTGATTTTTTCATCCCTTTCGCTGACCAACAGTGTACTCTTTGGATTATCGAGCTTTCTATGCGAGCCGCGGCCTCGAATTTACTGCCAGATAATAAAAGCAATGTTAAACGTTTCGTTTAACGACCCGGCATCGCCTCAATACGAAAGGAAGGGAAAGACGGGGCGGACGCAGCGCGGGGGGTCGGCGACTCGCTCGCGAAAGCGCCAGGTAACGGCGAATCTCGCCCTCCGCGGAAAGCTTTGCTCACTAACGATTCCGTTACGCGGCACACAGAGCCCGCGCGACCGCCGTCGCTCTGTCTCGCTCTGTCCTCCCGACGCCGGCGGAGACGCAGGCTCGGCCGGCGCTTTTCCGGTACCGTTGGCGAATTACGTCACCGGCTGACGTCACGCGGGAGTAACGGAGCGCGAGGCGCGGTGACGTCACGGAGAAGCGAGATATAGTCTTTGGACGGTCGACGTCTCGGTTTAGTAGCACACCGACCGGCCAACGCGTCGAACGCGCGACCGGACGCGACACATACAACAATATACTCGTTGCACGCTCGCGTAATCATAAAAGTGCAGCATCCAAGTTTCGATTAACTGATAATTCCATCAGTCGGTCGTACAGTCCGCAGACTTTTCCCGCCCGCAGCGTGTCTCTACCCGCGGCTCGACGAAAAGCTTTAAATCGAAAAGTGTCAATTGTGATTTTGTGATAAGAAAACTTTCGAGACATTTTCAAAATAAAGAGACAAGTCCCGCAACCGAATTCTTTTCGTTTTAGAGAGGATCTGCGATCGGTTGAAATAAAAGTAATCATTTAAAACAATTTTCAAAATAAGTTTGTTTGATCGCCGTAACTGAAAACAGTGTGAACTTATTGCCGAAAATTAAATAGTTGTAAAGTGAATTGCTACAAATAGTGCCAATTCAAATTAAAAGACAATCAAAATATATAAATAATCCATTCATCTAAAGCCATTATAGACTGTTAATTATAGTTAGCGACAATTAATCAAAGAAATTAAGTTCAATTAAAAAGTGCTTTACCACAGTGAAAAGCTTCTTTCGGTAAATTAAGGGTTTTGAATCGAGTGCGAGCGTAGCGAAGTTAACGCTGAGCAAACCTACGAACGCCGTATGAGGATTCTGCTGAGCGAGCTGGGGCTCTCGTCCGGCCTCTCGCTGGCATCCAGCGCGGCCCCTCTGGAGGCCAAGCCCGAGAAGAGGCCTCCGAATCTCTTCGCCGACTCCTCTCCAGGTGAACCGCGAACCGCCTTGTTGTGAATGCCGCTCGCTGATTAGACTATCCTCCCGCATCTCGGTGTCGAACACTCTCAATGTTGTATTTTACATGACAATTGTTGTTATTTCAGTAGACATATTATTTTCTACTTGTTTTGGATGTCGCATAGAATGAGCGATGTCACTTGTATGTACTTTTGTTGATGTATAATCTCTCGTAGTGAGTAAACATTTTATAGTTTTTTATTTTATTTTCTTAATCGTAGATAGTGATTTCTTTGCCCGATCTGAGCGCGAACATTATTTCATCGTTTTCGTTTCGTTAAAATGGGATCAAAGTCCGGAGGATCGATGTAAACAAAAAATTGAACCGTTGACGTACGTGCAATTATTTGGACTTTTGTTATTGTAAATGAAAAAGCTTAAACGCTAGCGGACTTCTACTAATATGTAAGAAAATAATGCGTACTAAGAATACGCCGACTACGAACTTAAATATTCAATGCAACCGCATCCCGCCGACCGTCAATAAAGGATCCTACCAGTACGCGTGGTGCGATCCAGGAGACGCGGATCCCGCGAGCTCGCCGGCTCCGGCGACCTCTTCCGCTGCAGCTCGACCGTCGACCGACTCCAACAATAATCGATCCGACTTCGACTTCGTTTCCTCGAACCGCTGCCAATTTTATAAACGTACGTACTTTATTTATTTTTGTTTGTTTATTTTCTTTCATTTGTTTATTATTCTCGTATTTGTCTGCATCTTTTATATTACTGTTTATTATAATTACGCTTATCTCTACGTTATCTGTTATTATGTAAGAAGAGATACATCATTTTTGTTTTTTCATTTGCATAAATCTACAACAGTAGCAACTCAACTAAAATCTTTGTAATCTCTCAATTTTAGAGAAACGTATTATTATAAAGGAACAAATTAAATGGTCAGAATAAAAATATACGGTAAGAATATTTTATACCACTTTGGTTGGGTAAGGTTAGGTTAGTTTTTTTTATTTCATTTAAATTATGACCATTTATTCTGACCGATATATTGTAATCATTTAATATAAATTCTGACCGGAAAACTACGAGCCTTTTAATAATAGAGGTGAACTGAAATTGTTGATATGTCATTAATTATCGATCAACAAAGTCTCGCGATCGTTCGACGTCCGCGTGTCGTGGATTTTTGAGGATATTAGAATTCCATGCGGAGTAAATGTCGCCGTATATTTATCCGCCATCCCCGTTGCGCAACCGAGAGAGTTCTCGTCACCCGCGCCTCCCGACGGCGCGTCGTCGCGGTGCATCGGAGAATTCGCGAGACGGCCCGTTTCGCGATCTCCGATCCCTAAATTTAGCATCCCGTCAGACGTCCCGGCTGTCGGATCCCGATCAGAATTCGCATCGCAATCCGGCAGAGCGGACCGTCGATATTTATAGTCGGCGGGTCAGGCCGGCCGCTGGACCGCGGCCGCCCCTCGTCCTCGGCCGCCGGAGTCACCGGTCTCTTCGCGCGCATTATAAATAATTCGGCAGCCAGAAACGTCGCAGAGGACATCTATATGCACCTGCACGCATGCCATGTGCATCCCGGCCAAATGCATCACCGCAGCGCAGCTTCTTATGTAATCGTTGCATGACTTTTTGCATCCTGATTCCTTTTACTTGCACGCATAATATGTTAGGCAAAAACTTCAAGGTAAGTATTTTCCATGTTAATATAAATAAAATGCTTAACTCAAAATCATATAAACAAAAAATATTCGATATTTTTTGAACGACTATATATTATCTAATACATACATAACAATGAATGTTTGTTTGTTCTTACTATATGCATTGTCACACCGCTCATCCGATTGCAATAAAACATTGACAAACTTTTGCTTGCACTTCCGGTGAGGTTATAGGCATAGTAAAATTAACTTACAGTAGGTCTTATATATATAAAAAAAAACAATGTTTGTACGCCTGCCATACAGCTAATTTTGACAACGTATGCTTGCACTTGCGCGAATGGTATAGTACAATTAACTTACAGTAGGTGACGTGTGTGTCGTGCCATAGACAATTGGCAGCAAACGTCAAACGTCAAAACAGACAGAAAAAGAAAACATGCACTTCAATAAACACAATTAAAACACTTTCATTCTCTGAGTGGCATTGCAACGCTTGTATTATATAAATATGTCTTACAATAACCGCATACTATTCACGATACTCTCAATTAAAATATAGATTTAGTCTTCCCTATCGGTAGTGGTTAAATTAAATTAATTTATTCTAACACAATAAAAACGCTCAGAAATAATATTTATACAAATCAAATTATAATAATTTCCAGCAAATTAGTAAAATTATTTTTGTAAGTCAGTAGGTCTGCGGGTTTATTGTTAGACAGTAGAACGCGCGTAAAAATATGTGTGGGTTATTTCCGAGAATGAATGCATTGCATCGGCAGTGTGTCTGAAGCACGTGATATTTGTTGTCGTCTCCACGTGGTGGTGTCCTGACAGGAGAGTCGCAACGGGCGCCGGTGACGGAAAAGATACACGTGATGGATTTTCCTCGCGACATTTCTGGCAATGATTCCTACCGCGGATTTTCAACTCGCTTTACAAAAACAAATATGTGTATTTGAACATTCTTTAAAAATAGCTCCGACAGTGTGACACAATATATAAGTATTAAGCGAGCCATATTGCAGGGTTTTTAAACTTATTTTACAGTAATAATTGCTTTTGTCATAACTTCATTATTAATTTTAAAATTCGTTTGCCTTTTTTAGTGCCGTAACGAAATAAATAAAATCGTATGTTTGCTTTTAAAGTTTTATTATATTATAGAAAAGTTATAATTTTAAATGTGTTACTACGAAATTGCGCAGTTATTTTATTATGTGTATGAATTCTGCAATGAATTAAAACAACCTACATTTCTTTCTCACATAAGCTATGAATTCCACATTGGTGTCAGTTTTGAATTTCACTTACCATGCAGACTAAATTTTTAAGCTTATCCCCATTTGCCACATGTAATACGGACATATTATTTAAATAATTAATAATTACGTAGAGTCATCGTCGCCTTGTCGCAAATTCAGTCTCGTGCAACAGGGAATAGGTGAAAGTGCGTAAAATTTCGTATCGGTGAAACAAACATAAGTGCAAACATAATAATGATGCTGCACATTCATTACGAAATACAGTCTTATGCAATATTCGAAGCCTTTTTATTCTTGCATGTGTATATCAAAAATTACATATTCATTTTACTATCAATTTTGACAAGTTGAACATCTTCAATATTCTTCATGAAGAGAAATTATGTGTATTAAATTGTTACAACAATATTCGAAGTAGCCTGCATGCCATACATATGTTAAAATTTGATCAAATTATCTGAACTCTTTTAAACGTTTCAATTAAATAAGAAATATTCGATGAAAAAAATCATTTGCAGAGCAGAATGGGTCTTTATCATATCAGTCTTCATGATGTTTTAAGAATCACGCGTAATTTCAAAATTTGGCTGCATAAATAAATATCTTATAATAGTTTACTTTATACTGTGAATCTGTCGATATAAATAATCTGCTCTTTTTTTAGCTACATATATATATATCAACCACTAGTTTCAATTAAAGCCGTTTATATTCAAATAAATGTTTGGCAATAAAACGTTAATAAAACTAATTTAGTTCTAGTGTTACGGCCGAACCGGTAATTGAAAAATAGAGTAAGATAATCAAGGTGAGAAATCAAAGACATTTTTTCACTGCTTCACTGCAAATTTTCTTTAAAAAAAAACTATTCTATTGTTCAATAAAATATTGCGACCATATTTGAATAACGTTATGCTGTTGGATTTTTTTCTGATTTATAATACTATTCTAGAACGCTAAGTTCCGACGTGTCTAATGGTGGGAAAGGGCGAACCTTAAATGTCTCAATCGGGATCGCTTAAGGCTGTGAGACGACAGTCCGAGAGTCGACTGCCGTGCCTCGGGTTGTCAGAATCACCTCACCAATGCGACGCCATGACACTTTGAATCGATAAAAGTTTCTAAGACGCATCAATAGAGATTTTTTTAACAGCGCCATAAATTCGGCCTGCCTTATTTTCATAACGCGCGGCGGAAACTAACGATCGATTTATTCCAAAAAATCTTCATCTCACACGACAAACACTCATTGGAAACTTGATTTTTTTTTTATAAATACAGTCGAATGAATTGGATTATTATGTTAATGGCTTTTAAGCGGCACAGCTGCAATAATTTATGATTATGACTGATAAAATAAGCAAAACGCGTTTCGTGAAAAACGGTAAAATTACTAATTTATTATTCAAAAACGAATATAATATTGCCAATTTAGCATAAAATATGCAAACACCGCGGCAAAATTCATTTTCATCCAAATCTTAGATGCATTCAACAGTCTCAAACGTCTTCCGATCGCAAGATAAAAACATACTTGAAAGTACAACATATTATAATGAAATTAATCTCTTCTTTCATTAACAATGTAACCGGATTTGTATCTCAACATAAAATTCATTATAGATTTCACGTTTTCGCCTGCTTTACTGTCATATAAAATATACTTATTCTTTCAAACATGAAACTAAATTTTACTTTTCATATGTAAAACTATTTTTTAAAAAACGAGCAGTAATTTATTAATGTCACTGAGGCTAAGCAATCTGTTGCTTATGTTGTTGGTAAAAACAGCCCTGCGTTGCTTCATTTTTAGTTAAAAATAAATCAATCAAAAACTTACTTACTTCTAGTTTATATAATGTTGCTCACAGTATAAAAAATAATTGTGAAGTTGGCGTCATAGTGCGGCGCTCTGAATGCGGGTGCGTGGCAATTAACGGAACTTTATCTTAATGACAGGTAACAAGCGACAGGCGTAAAACGAAACAAAACAGCTGATGATAACCGGAGAAAGAAATTGCGGGGGCGGGTGACGTCACCGGGCTTACGCCGACGCCGACGCCCGAAGCAGCCGAAAACGAAACGTAACAGAGCTTTTCGTCAAAATATAATGTACATTTGTGCGGAGTGGTTGGTACATTCGGCGCGCGACCGCGCACGCAATTCGCGTACATAATCGAAAAGTTATATTGGGACGGCGTCTAGAAGCGGTCTGCGCGTCAGGGTTTCGATAACTTTGCCGTTTTTCCTCGCCGACGGAACAAAACAATCTATTTTCAAAGCCGAATGAAGTAGAAAATTGAGCGTTCCCATTGTTTCTATTTATTAACGTGCAACTTTAATTAGACGATTTTATTTTTAAGATTATGACGCAAGCCGACCTCGTCGCTCGCTTGCGCTTTTATTAAAATAAAACACATTACTAAACGTAAAGCGATCGGGATTACTCGAGTGCTGTTAAGTTTTCTACAACCAAGCGGAAGTGATGATAAGTTAAATTAATTTCGATTGTCTAAATGCACTTAAAGTGCTAACAATAATTTATTTAGTCCTCGATTAGAATCAATTTATTGCCTTTCACTTTTCTGCGCATTGACTTAGGTCACTTCGACCCGAATGTGTAGTCAGCACTAAAGTTACTCAGTGCCTGAATTGGATCCCAAGGATGTCAAATATCTTAAATAATATATTTTAAAAAATCCATAAAGTAAAGAGCTGTCATATACCTTGAAGATTTTAATTGCTGTAAGTAAAAATTTATGATTACTTTTGAAGTAATGTTTATATGTATTTTATAATGTGATCAAATTTATATCATGTAGTCAGCATAATAATCAGCGATTTCGAAAAGAATCGTTTTATACCTTTTCCGAAATTGAGTATCTTTTAAATATTGTTTCCGTTTTAATTAAACAATACATTTAAAAATGTCTTCGTTCTACGGTGTTACGTATACTTAAAAAGTGGCGCTGAGCCAATATTAAATCATTATTGTCATATAATTATGCATTTGTAGAGATTCATTGCGGTGCGGCGTTTACGTCAGAAAACTTTACAAATACGAGCTAACTTGGATAAGTTTAGTGTGGGAAAATACATTCAGAATGTTTATTTTCGTCCAGGGAGAGCTGCGCGAGAAAACACAGTGCTAAGCAACGCAGAGAATCCGTACTTTGTTGATATTTGAGTGTTGGCTCAATAGCAAATCTACAAAAGATATTATATAATATTTTTAGATATTTACTCAAAGAAAATAATTAAAACGATTTTGTTTATCAAACTTTAACACTTGATAAAAAAAACAAAAGTAAACATAAAGTTAAGCTGAATTTTATAAAATGATTACGGTGTATATTTTTTAATAATTCGTAGTTTTAGAATATAACATATACTGTATTTGAATATAATTCTACCGTCGGCTTTAACTGAAAAAAAACGTGTACATGTTTAATATGAAAATAAAATTTTGCAGTACATATATGAAAAGAAAGCTTGCTTTCTTCGTGTGTTTATGACATAATACTATCACAAGATTCACTAAAATTAAGTCTTTACTTTGAAGGCGGTAACCGTCAATTCTTGCTGGAAAGGCAATATTTTTCAAAAGAAAACACAATATTGTTGTACAAATTCTACATATTTCAATAAAGGTCTGGTCTACTTTTTCTCATTGCGAATATTATCAACATTATCATTGATAATAACGCTAGTGATGAGCAGAACAGGTCTTTTATGGATCTCACTCTTGTTTTTGATAAATAAAAATGAATGTTATTTTAGGTATAATGATGGTGACATTTTATTTCAGTAAGTCATTTGGTTGCTCATAAGTTATTTAAAAAAATACATTTAAGATTTAAATATTATAAAAACATTTTCTTATTTTATTTTATACCCGGTTTCGCTTATCGTGAGCATAATAAACTGAGGACTCATCAGTTAATAACGCTCGTCATTTGCAAATCGGTTATGATTTAAAATAAGTAATGTGGAATTTCATCCAAAAACAGTTTTATTTGTATACATAATACAATGCCTTTTCACCAAGAATTGACAACGAACACGTGAAAGAAAAAATAAATATTGTCATTTATTTGGTTCAAGTAAAATTTAAAAGCTTAATACTTGAAAGCGGCGTCGATCGTCATCGTCTGAAACAGGCGTCAGCGTCGGTGCAGTGGCGTGGGCGCGACAAAACTTTACGTCACTAAAATGGCGAATCCACCCTTTTTACGTCATTTTAGCAGTGCATTCGCAACGCCAGCCACTCAACCTACAGTAAAAATCATAATTGCGTGTGTACAAATTGCACTCAGCCATGACAACATGTATATCACGGTACCGTGTAAGCCTCAGTTTTGCTATCTAAGTCCCAAAAACAAATATAAAATATTTCTCAATAACATTTGATTGAAACTCTATGAATAAACTCGTCGTTATCAGTATTTCATTGAACAAAAATATCGAAATTTCATTACGTTTGGATGGGTGTACAAAAAATAACATGGTTTCATTTATTAATACTATCGAAAAAATATCCTATTAAGTTTATTTAATTTACCAAACGTTTCAAAATATGGTTTTGACCTTTCAAATAAAGAATATCCTGTCAAAAATTAAGCCTTTCTAATGATAGCTGCTGAAGCTGTAATAATTCAAGACACCTTTTACACGCTTTTTAATAGCGTACAAGTTTTTTTTTTTGTACAGCAAAAGTATTTTTATCTTTTAAAAATGTGTTATATTATTAGAATCGACGATTTATCATCCGGTAGATGATGAGTGAGCTTCAAAAAATTTTCATTGATTTAATTTAATCATCGAAAAAAATGTTACACGGATTAAACGTTTCATAAAGATTGCAGTCAGTAAATTTGAAAAATGTGTCTTACTCACGCAAACTAATATTTCAAATCAATATTAACAACATTTTTTCCACGTAACACTTTTCTATCCAACTTGTATGATTTATTTGAATCTTCATGTTTTCAATTACAATAAACATGATTTATGTTGCTCAAAACTGCAAACACATTTATATTTATTTTGAATTATTTTGTTTCTGTAGTCTTTCATAATTTTTGTCGATAACGGCCCGGGTTTCGCCTTTCGGCATCATCAGGTTTTTCACATGAACTGACGAGCAGCAAACGGTTTTTACCGTTTATATATAATTATAAAAGTGAATCGCACAGGATAATTATTTTTAACGTAATTGATATGACTGCGAGAATTTATGACATTATTTAGTTTTATTGAAAGGCGAAACCTGGGTCGTTATCGACAAAACTAATGGAAGAGTACAGATTCAAAATAATTCAAATTTGATATTGAAGTTTCATCAAGCACCTTCAGTTGAAGTTTTAAACTATATTTATTGAATTTAATAAACATTACAATCAAATCAGTGTTTTTGTTTGTTGTTCAACAATTTGCAATATTTTTTATTTGAAATGGATGTATGGAAATGTTTTTAACTTATAATCTAAGAAATACAAATTTAAAATTAAAATCACATCTACAACAATATAAGCCAACAACCCCGTAAATATTTTAAAAATAAACCATCAACGAAAAACTCACAATTTTATTTTTATCAATTTTAATTTTGTATATTAATAACATTTTTAATGCTATCATAGGCTGCACGGTAGATATAACACTGCTTATTTAATTTAAAAGTTTTTTATTCATTCTCCTTTACAATGGTATTTTTATCATTTGAAAATTAATCTTATGTAATGTTAATTTCAAAAAAATGTTTAAAAATTATTCGAAGTAACTTTTGTGTTAATAAAGAAAAGTTTTTCTTTCTCTACATTTCCAAACGAATTTAAAAATAGTCTTCTCCGATCGTCATTGCTCGACTCGCACACCGACGCGCCAGTCGCTTATACGTTAACACTCTTACTTACACCTTTGAAAAATTCTCGAATTTTATTCTTACTTAGTACGCCGAGTTTATTATATCACACGCAAATACATACGTAACGCACAGTTGTGTTGAGTTATCGACCGATTTATTTTTGCAGTCGTCTCCCGATTTAAATTTCGCCAAATTACTCGAGCGTAAGAAATATTTCTTCGTTTCTTCCGAATGACAACAACCGTGCTAACGGTTATATGGTCTCGATATTGGGTAAACAAAGCCACGAATTATTAATTGAATTGGCATTTACTTGGTAGAACTCCATTATAAGACGGTGAAAAAATATCATTTTAATATTTTTTTTGATTGTTGATAGCTATTTCGGGTTGACGCTCTGATCAAAACTAGAAAAGTCAATGCAATTTTAAATACATCAAAACAATTCCAATTTACGTTTATTTCCATTAAATAAAAACCAGATTAACTTTCATTTCAGGAAATACTTAATATCAATTTCCCAAATTTGCTAATTAAAATTATTATTACATTATAAAATAATGTTGAATAAAGTACAAAAGAATATTGTGTTTTTATTAATATAATGCCTTTCCACCATGTATGTTAGAAAGGAAGAGTGTATTGTGTACCTCTACTATGCCACTATATAATGATACGTAAATGCACGTTTAGACATAGTTCTGATGAGGGCGTCAAGCCGAAATAGCTATCAACATTTTTTTTAATTGTAGAGCTAAAACACACCAGTTACCTCATAAAAAAACTAATAATAAAATATTTCAGTAAAACTATATAAACGATTGAGAAATAATCACTTTTTTCAGATTCTTGGTAGCGTTGCTATTGTTCAAAATTACTGACCGTTTGATTTACAATTTATAAAATACGATAATAGGTAGCAATACTTACTGACGTTTTTGCGTGTTACAGGAAAAGTATTTTGCTAACCCTCGATTTTTTTCATCAATCTTAAAAACATGTCATTAAATATAAATTTTAAATAACAGATTATTCCACGTTTTGTGCTTCTAACTGTGACACGTGTTTCGCCTCTTTCAGAGATTATTCGTACTTAAACAAGCTTTGTGAAACTACGATTGTCTGAGGATGCCCCTGAAAGAGGCGAATTACGTGTCACAGTTAGTAGGACAATACGTGGAATAATCGAAGTTACCGCCGAAGTATTTTACTATCGTTTTGCAGGAATTATTAAAAAAAACATTTTTTACATTGAGTATACAGATTTAGATATATCAACTGTGGAAAGGAAAAAGGAAGTAACCCACAGTTTTATCAAAACAGCTTTTTTCGATAATCACAATGTATAAAACTTGATACACGTTCTATCAAAATGATTTAAGCTGCAAGTGCCGAGTTAGTATCTAAATTTAGCTTTTATGTTTAAAATACTAATAAAAAAGGTTTTTCCTAGACAATTTCTTCAATTAATATTAGATTATGTTGATTAAATACTAGCTTAGAAGTTTCCGTGCACTTCAATGTTGTGTATATTTCATAATATGCGTATGGCCCAAAATTATCAAAACACGTTTTTTGTACCGCCTGTAAAATTTGCTATGTGTGGGTTACGTCTTTTTTTCTTTTCACAGTTGATACGGTTTATTAATAAAACCGTATTTATGTAAGTTACGTTAAAAATGTATGCTATTGTAACATTGTTCTGAGTAAAAACATGTGGAGGCGCGGCCGTTGGAAGATTTTCTGCGAGTGAAAAGCGAGCGTCCCTCGCCTTTTCCCGGTGACGTCAGCGAAAGCTTCGGCGTCACGACGCTGCCGCCCGCGTCATCGCCCATCGATTTCCCATGCGCTTTCACGGCGAGCGAAAATGGTGTGCAGCCGCTCGGAACGAGCGTCACGAACGGGAAAAAATCGCGTCGGCGGTGTTATTATTATATTTGCCCGACGCTTTTGCGAACAGACGACGTCAGAACAACAAATTGCCTCGAGAGCACGTGGATTTACGCATTAACGCATAAAACGGTATTTCGAAACACTGTTCATTTCAAACAGCCGTTAAACTCGGGTATTTGTCAATATTTTGAATGCTACGCGAATACATCATTTATCAATACGTCAACTCGGACGTCATATGTATAATTTTTGTATGTATCAATAATCAAATACTTATTAATCTTTTACTGAATATTCAAATCTGTATTGAAATTATAAAATAACTATTAACAAAAAACTAGTGTTAGACAACTTTTGTTTCTATTGTAGATGTATTATTGATATTTGTTTCATTGCACATAGTAATATATAATGTTCGCGTAACAAGTTTGGAAAAATATATTCTCATGGCCATTAAATGCACAATCAAATCTTATATATTATTACAGAGCAATCGGATATGTAACGATGTATCTTCTTTTCAAATTTATCGTTCATTATGCAATATCGATTCAGGCAATATTTATTAATAAACAGTTACTACAACAGTAAAGAACATTGATAAGCATCAATCGTAACTATTTTTCAAAATTAGATTGCACAAGCCTAGCGGGGAAGCCTGCGTCGGTATAAAATACGTCGTGTTAATTAAAATTTTGATGGATAGTTGTAAGTATTAGGAATTTAATTGGCCGACCGCGATAAAGGCTTGCCTAAAAGTCTGTTGAGTTTTTGTGAGTTTTTCTCCCATGCCTTTGTAATATGATGTGATGTGATGCCGTGTGATGTAAGACGCATATGTAAATACGATAAATCACAGCGAGCGAATCTTGCGGCCATTAAAAATGCTGTGGCGCAATTTGCAATACATACTCTGCCGGCGAGGAAAGTTGCATCACGCGGCCGGAGTGCCACCCTCAACCGTTTGTTTTCGAAACACAATCAACGCCATCCATAGTAACGCGAAATGTCATGATTGCACGATTCGTGGTATACGAACATTTTTAAAATACGGTCCAATTCAAAAAAAAAAATATTCCGTTCCTTTATTAATATGTTTGCATGAAACTAACTTGAAATCAAGCATACAAATCTTTTATTGTGTACACAGTGGTGGATTAAGCGCTTTGGAGGCCCTGGACGCAGTGTTGCAAAACGCTTCGTAAAATAATAATGAGTATTGAAAACTTAAAATATTGCGGGTCATATAATGTATGCTATTTTTGAGGCCCCAAGCGCGCGCCT
This sequence comes from Himalopsyche tibetana, assembly GCA_030503985.1. Taxonomy (NCBI): domain Eukaryota; kingdom Metazoa; phylum Arthropoda; class Insecta; order Trichoptera; family Rhyacophilidae; genus Himalopsyche; species Himalopsyche tibetana. Next base: position 33,011,802 of record JAPJYX010000012.1, on the reverse strand, counting down.
CTTGCGCTTATGGGGTAATCCGCCACTGGGTGTTAATTCATAATATAAAGATCGTAAGACAGTTAACTTTATTAATTTTTATTTACAGTTGCCTTATTATTATTATTATTTATAACTTATTGTATTTCTTCTACTTTTAAGCAGAAATATATTTTTAAATACTTTTTCGTGTCTGAAATATACCTATTTTATTAACCTATATTTTTCATTTCTCTACTTCAAAAAAGACTAAAATTATTGTAGATATTATAGCGGCAACACTATCGGTCATAATTATTTTTTTATTGGTGGTTTTTATCAACATTTATCGTGAGGTAAAACTTTCTTTAATCATGGAAATAAAATAATTACAATTAAATTCGAGAAGGTTAGTGTAATTTCTGTTTGATAAGTTAGTGCAATGATTCAATATTTCATTGAGGAAAATAGTTTGGTATCACTGAATTAATACGGATAATGCTGTCGATCTGGCGATCTCTACTTGTATGTATATCTGCTTACATTCTTATTTCTTGTATTTAATACTCCAACATCAGAATACAACATCTTGAATACTGGTCAAGTACCGTGTGAGGCTGCCGGTGCGGTCTCTCGCGGACCTCCCTATGCACGTCATCTCTTACCCTAGATTATCCGCGATTAAATTAAATCGACCTTGCATGGTTTTAAATGAACGGAAATTTAAACAGAAAAAGTATTTGCTTATTTTATGAGTCACAGAAATCGATCAGTATATGTGTTATCCCCCTGAAATATATTGTAACAAAGTAATTAAAAATATTTGTGTTTCATAATGTTTTACCTAAAATTATTGGAAAAAAATATATTTGCATTATATGTTGCCAATTATAATAATAAAAATATATTTTAATTATAGCTTTTGTTATTTAGGGTAACGTATTAAATTGAAATATTACCATCGACTCGGACAATCTAGAACTGATCTTATAGAGGTGGATCACTTTTAAGGTGTTCACTGTCAATAAATACTTGGTGGAAAGGCATTATACTAATAAAAACACAATATTTCTTTGTACTTTATTCCACTTTATTAAAAACCACTTGAAATTTATTAGTCTTTGATGATTTTTTAATTATATGTTAGAGGTGTTAAACATTTTAAATTTTTGTATTTATAGAATCACTTTTACTGTAATTTGTAAATTCTTTTCAATGTCGATTTTTGTTTACACCTTCTCATTTCAATTTATTTTTGTATACATAGCACTGTTAAATTGTATTTCTTATCAGTTGACAATGATCACACTGAGCTAAACCGGTCCTGACCTTTTAAATAAAGTACAAATAAATATTGTGTTTTTATTATTATAAAAGTAGATTTTACATATATTTAAAATAAACTTCCACAAATTATAGTAAGTTAATTTTCAAACAAAATACGTGTGTCAGAGACCGTATTTACGCTTAACAGAATAACTGTATGTAATACAAAGTGTATTCTATAGATGATTTAAGAAGTTGATAATATTTAACTGACGAACAAAAATATTTAAAATGTATCCGAGACAAAGTGTAAAAGACTCGTTTTATTATGCAATAACTAACATCTGACGTTATGACGAACTTTAACTACCGTTGGCATAGTTCCACAATATTTCATCATTATTCTTTAATATTTCAATCCTTTATATCCAATGTAAATGACACTAATTGTTAAAAACGATCAAGCAACAAGAGAGGTTTTTCTGATTGAGAGGTCATCTCTCTGGATTGACGGCTCGCGTATATAATCATTAATAATGAAGACGGGCTGATCGACAGATCTAAATCGTCGATCGAATCTTGCACTCTTACGAACTTCGATCCTTGCGCCAATAACACACTACACCATTACACACTTCACCGTTTCTACAATATAACATCAATGGGCGATGATTTCATAGCGTTTATATTTTTTCTAGTCGCAGACGATTCTCAGATATTTAAATCGTTTGTCATAATTATAATTATTGCCGAGTGCGCCAACCTGATGTTTTTTTTGTATTCGAGAGTACGCCCCTATCTTACTTTAAATTGAAACAATTATTCATTAATTTTTGCAACAACGTGACAATTGAAATTCGAATGAGTTATTGGCATGTCGTTTTGTATTTCTCTAAATAGAAATTTTCTTTCGATATTGATCGTAAAATATTTTGAAACATAAATAACTGCAGATTTACAAAATATTCAAATTGAATTTCGTATTTATGCAAATTATTCCAAATTGGTCCACATCTAATTTAAACGTATTCGTTTTAAATTATACAAATTGATGTCTTTTCACCGTATTAATCTATAACAAAAAAAATAAATTTTAAATATCAGATACAAAACAATATCAAATAAATTGCATAATGATTCCTTTAGTTATTGATATATTCAATACGAACACAAATTCGACAAATAAAATCAGACAGTTAAAAAAACATAATTCTCATACGGTTTTTACAAATGATATAGTAAAACGTTACTCATTAATCAATTAACCGGCGATTCTTAGTACAAAATTAATATGCATAAATTATGTTATACCGATGCGAAAGGAGCATCTCATTGGATAAATCTTCTTGTCGGTGTGTGCGATCGTACACAATCAAACTGGTAAAATAATGATTGTGTTGGTTACATTAAAAACAACATCCTTGACATCTTGAGAGCCGTTTATAGATAGACAGAGAAGTCGTCGCCGCTTAGATTTTCAAAAGTAAAAGTTTTACGATCGCAGTGATTAATAAATAACTCACAAAACACAAAAAGTCCTCAACTTAGCATATGAGATTTATACGGGTTGTGATAAATATATTATTGTCGCTGGGTCTGCCTTTTTGCGAAATTTCACCGTTTTTTCTCACACATCATTTATGAAATTCATTGGAGTTATCAATCTTATTCATATAAAAAAACTTTGTCGTGTTTTATACGAAAAATGTTTAAATTAATCATTACCTGTCAATTTTTATATCTTTTTAATCGCATAAACTTCTTCCTACGTAAGTATTCTTTTATTTTTTTAATAATAAAATTCACACTGTAAACTATACATGTATAATCTCTTCTATTTTATAATTTATGAATTTAAAAAAAAATTATGCCACTAAGGTCTACAAGCTTTACGGCGCTTTTAATGGAATAAATAAAAAGCTTTATTTATTGTAAATAGCTGTATATATATTAACGGTGATTAAATTGAAAATTTTATTATATTACCTCTTAAATACCCAAATATTGGAAGCTTTTGGATCTTACTCGTCAGATAACTAGCCATACTTTTAAATTTCGACAAAAAAAAGCAGAAAATTTAAATGTTTAAAAGTTTTATACACAGCATTTTTATATAAGATAGCTGGATCAGTTTTAATGATCTACAGTCAACTGTCTATAATTTAATTGACTGTATCCCAATCGTATAAAGTATTACTTTTATGTCTCAAATAATAAAGGTAATTTTGCTTTCACACGGCAACATCGACCATAAACTTAATTTGGCGTATTTAATCCTTTATCTTCGAGAAAATTATTTATGGATTTCTTGAACTCGCCGACGAGAGACTGCAATCAATTGTCGTAATACAATGCTTTAATTTACACGAGTCATCATTGCATTGCATAAGTCAGAGAGATGATGCGAGTTGAGCGTAGAAGAGCGTCGTTTTTTTTGCGACCGACTCGTTAACCAACTTCCAGGCAGCCTCGTGGAAAGACAAGAAATTGAATGCAAAGCGAAGGTGATTTGTTATTCATCGGTGACTCTGGGATTACTCGGCACTAAGCTTAGCTCACTTACTGCGAGAGCGATTTACGGGAAATACCGAAGCGCCGAATCGATCCGGGGACCTTGGATCGCCGGCCATGGACAAACAAACACATGCGCGCCCCAGCGATCGTGTTTTGTAAATCGCGAGCGGCGGTGTCCTCATAATTATCAACCAGTCCATACGGAATTTCACTTTCGAACGAATCATCGTATTTACCACACTGCCAAACTACTACATATAAATTTCAGTACACATCTGTCACTCCGTACTTACGTCTTTTTTTTATCTTTGTCCGCTCCCAATGTGAAGCATATGGCCTCCTAATGGAGGTATCTTAACAGAAGTTTTTTCTATGAGAACTGTTTGTTACTCAGTCGCTCAATCTCACTTTTTTTTAAAATGAGTAGTAGGGAAAGAAGGATAAGGCTAGAACAGGATTAGTGGTTGACTAATCGCTATTGTTACACCCAGTTATTAAAGGATCAGAAGGATGGGAGGAAAGGAATAATGTGAATTGACATCAAACACCCAGTCTTCGATTGCAACTTTGAATTTAATATTTCTCAAATTCACTTCGATCTTAGCGGGAATCGAACCCAGACCTGCGTGATCGGTAGAGATATCTCTACATCTCTTCACTTCTTAGGAGCTCGTTTAATGTTTCACGTGGAACTTATTTTGATATATCTTAAAAAAATATTTAAACACTTTCACTCGCTAAAGAAATGATAATCTTGAAAAATTAAATAATTATATGTCAATGTAATTATAATTATTTTGGGTATTTCCTCAAGTGTGCGGAATCCTAAAAGAGTACGGAAATACATATCGACTGCGGAAAAGAAAAAGGACGTAACTCACAGTTTTTTCAAAACAGCTTTTTTCGATATTCATATTGTATCAAACTTGATACACTTTGTATCAAAAGAATGTAAGCTGCAAATCCCGAATTAGTATCTAAATTTAGCTTTTAAGTTTGAAAAAATATGAGCTTGCAAAAATTGAAATCAAGAAAAATGACTGAAAAAAAGTTTTTTCCTAGACAATTTCTTTAATTAATATTAGATTATGTCAATTAAACACCAGTTTAGAAGTCTTCGTGCACTTCAATGTTGTGGATATTTCATAATTTGCATATGGCAAAAAATCATCAAAACACTTTTTTTGTGCCTCCAATTTGCTATGTGTGGGTTACGTCCTTTTTCCTTTCCACAGTCGATATATGTATTGTTAACACATTTTAAGTTGGCTGTGAGCACGTTGTCAGAAGCATAAGTAAACCTGCTGAAGCGAATCTATTGTAAGGATTCGATGTTCGTTTCAGTTTCGAGTCGTCAGTGATTTCATGCTTATGCTGTAATACAATACTTAACCTAACTAAAAATCAAAACTTTATGAATTTGTTTTTATATTAATCTTTTCTATCATATTTTGGCGGCGTGGTCGAGTGAGTCAACGGTGTTGGGTTCGGTTATGGAGGTCACGGGTTTGACTTCCAGTACGGACAGTTATTATAAACAGATTTATAAAATCAGTGGCGGATTAAGCACAAGAGAGGCCCTGTTATAATATAAAAATTTCATGTAAAATAATAAAAATATATTTAACTTTGAACAAAACGTATATGAATATGGATATTTTAGGGGGCCCTAAAACCTTAAACCTCGAGCGCGCGCCTCATTCGCTTATAGGTTAATCCGCCACTGTATAGAATTCTATCCGAAGGCATGGATGTACGTGATGTCTTAAAATAGACGTAGCAATAATGATTAACTAGTCCTGTCCTAGCTCTATCCTTTTATCCATACTCTCGAAAATGAGAGATTGAGTAATTGAGTAACAAACGGTTCTCGTAGAAATGCCTTCATTACGAGGTCGTATTCTCTAATTTGGGAGCGGACTTGGATTAAAAAAAACTATGTTTATCATTGGATAAAAAAAATGCATCCATGTCATTTTAATAGTCCTAAAATACAGAATAATTAATCGAGTCATTCAACACTGAAATTATTTTAATCAAACCGTTTAAAAATAAGTAAGTTTTCTAAATTTACATTTATCTAAAAAATACTGCTAGGAAAAAATGTTGTGATTAAATCAATTTTTGCAATTATTACAATCAACTACTTTATTTTTAAATGGGGTTGAGATGTGATTTTTACCACTCGTAATTACAAAATAACACAACGCTGCACTAGAAGCAAAATCAAAACTTTGCGATCTGGGAAACTTCTTACGCGTATTGACAATGTTTAAACAAGTAAGTGCATATTTATTTAATTTGTTAATATGTACCTAATATTCAATGAATATTTTGAAAAAAAAATCGAATTTATTTTTTATCCCAAGTATGCAATGTGGAGTATATGAACTCTTAATGGAGTTTATCTCAATAGAAGTTACTCATTTTTTCAACCTCTCTTTAACAACTAAAGTGGGGATATAAGGATATGGATATAACAAGACTAGGGGTTAGATTACTGATTTCACTACACCCCGTTTTAGGGATCAAATAGGTAGGAGATAATTGTGAAGTGATAATGCAAAACGGACTATTTCCAAAACTCTAACTTTTCAGTAGATTCAATTACTATAACGAATAACACAAACAAAATGACATTTCCATAAAAATGTGATTTCTAATTTAAAATGACAGTCTTGTAGACATTTTATATTAAAACTAATATGATCAGTCGATTCCTTAGGCTTGAATTACCCTATCTGCACGCCTAACACAATATCGCTCATTTTTTTAAATAGTACTTTTGTATTATAGCCCCACGATTCTAGATATCACAAACATCGATCGATTGAATAGTGAAACTGCCTCTACTGGGATTTCAGCTCGTGAGTACCACGACCCATCGACCACGGACTCGGCATTGAACTTGTATTTAATTATACAATGTAGAATTTGTCCTCATATGGTGTCATTCCTCGAAGGATTTCGAATCGATATAAAAATAGTTTTGCTATTTTTGTCCAAGTTGTGTATCGGATCGTGATGTGTTCGTTGGTGCGATTGTGGTATATCTGTAGTGTAGAGGTAAGCAATGCTAATGTATTGGCGATTTTTCAATTCGTAATTCGACCTTGGTTCGCTACACACAAATAAGTGTTATTCCTGCATGCTTATTATCGAATGAAAACGGTAATCGAAACCAGAAACAGGACTTGCCGTTCGCTCGCATCAGGCGAGAGTGATTTTTTTTATTATTATTTATTTATGGTTTTTTCTCACACAGATAATCGATCGTCGTGATTGCGTTCGGGTTTTATGGCGGCGCCGCAATTTTTATCCAACGCTCGGGCATTGTAAATGTATGAGATTAAGAGTTATAACTTTTATTTAATTAGCAAAATAGCATACCCACTAAGCATTGCAGAGTAATTAATACATTTATAAAAAGATGCGAAGTGTACGAGCAAATTTCTAAAATTTATAACGTGAATAAAAATACATTTTTCCAAAACAGATCTTTAAAAGTATTTTTCTTATATTTGTGCATCTTTTCTGAATCTTATAATGTTGGTTCAATGTTTTGTGTATTTTAATGAGCTTTTGAAAAGTACCTTCGAAGCGTGTCGTTATACTAGTGGAGGGGAACCTGCGGCCTTTTGACTATTCTGATGCTGCCTTTTGACTTGATCAAAATATTCACTTCGATCAAAAAATTATACGCACCATTATATTTTCGACTGTCGAAAAAAAGGGGTATGGGTGTCAATGTTTTCTTTACTGCGGTCTTATGTTGAATCAGATAAATGAATGTGGCATTTAGAAATGAAAAAGTTCCCCACCCTTGCCTTATACTATTCATTTATCTAAAAGTGGTTTGGGAAAGTAAATACCAATCATTCTCACATATTATTGCACAAACGAAAATAAAATAACTACTATTCATAAGTACAAATTTCATAAAAATTATTACGGTTGATAAATTTATTAATTGGAAAGAATGATTTAAAAAAAAACAAATATGTTTAATAAAAATAGCATATTCTTTCACACGTCGTATCGAACACCTCTAAAATGAAATAATCAAAAATTATCGGCACTTAGACGCTCGTGTGAGTCATTCATTCTATCTTTCGACTCTTGTAATATTTGCTCATTCATTAAGTGTGATAATATAATACTCGTAACAGTACTTGCAATAAACATTAATTTCTTGTATTGTTGTGAATCGTGCCTTTTCCAATCACGTATTGTAGCTTAACTAATATATAGACTTCCTTATCAATATAAATATTCACACATAAATCGACGAAGAAATCTCAATGCGTTAAAAATTGACCCGGCATTATATTCTTCAGTAAATATGATATAATTTATCTTAGACTAGCGAGTACCCGGCGTGCTTTGCAATGCCACTCAAAGAAAGAAAGTGTTCTTGGTTTAATTATGTTTAATGAAGTGCTTTTGGATACACAATATAGTAATGCACAGCAGTGACAAAAAAAATCACTTTTTCCCTGAACACCGAGAATTGCTTCGATATAATGCGAGCCCCATTTTTAACGTATTGACAGCCCATCGCTGGCTCTACTAATTTAGAAACCTTCGTGAGCGTTCGCATAACTACTCACCGAGGTTTCATTGCAAACGGTTGAGCATAGGAACGCATAAGGGACAAACAAACGAACATTATTTTTTATATATATATAATAGATATTACTTACAGCACATATTCAACAGTTTTTATTTAAACAATAAGGCCAATAAAAATAATCGTACTTAACTTACTGACTTATTTTTCACTTGTGTATTTTTAAAAAATAGTATAATGACCATATCAACGTTCGCTTAAGAATAAAAAAAACAATACACAAAACTAATCGCTAAGTATGCTTACTTCTGTAGGGAATCCATTGATCAGTTGGACAACCCTTGCAACTATCGTTTCAAATATGTTATATAGATTGCTATTACATTTACGTCATTCTCTCTGTCATTTCTTGTGTATGTCTTGTCAATGAGTTTTATCGTTTTAAATATTATAAATACTAATAATAAAATTAAAAATTACTTAGATTATTTCACGAATTGTGCTAAAAACTGTGACACGTATTTCGCCCCTTTCCTCAGACAATCTTATTTTCACAATGCTTGTTTAAGTACGAATGATTTTAATTTTATTATTCTGACATATAATAATAATAAAAACGGGAAGTAAGGAAATGAGCATAGAAAAACTAACAAACAATAATGATACTACAAATGACATTTACACTACAAAATGACTAACTAATGAGCGGCATCAATTAGGATGGGTTAAACCGTTAGAAATAAATTTAGCAGTGGCGAACAACGCCGAATCCATCGAAACTATTATAAATACAATTTTATAAACGAAAACGACCCTGTTGCTTCACAAAATTTTTATAATTTGAATCATGCATACCGGTTTCATTGCATCATTGAATTATATTACTTTGACTGAATAAGCATTAAAGACTTGTCTTTTTACATACTTGAGTATGCCTGTGTAAGAACTTAAATTTAACGTGGAACGGTCCCGCGCAACATAATGAAAGCAAGTT